>APFE030500904.1:3758-24084 GCA_000404065.3 Pinus taeda | reverse complement strand
GGTCCCAACCCCATAGACTCTCCAATGCCTCCTCTCACCATGAGCTCTCTAAATCCAACTCTCCATGAGGTTCCATCGGGCCCAACCCCATAGACTCTCCAATGCCTCCTTGTGCAATGAGCTCTCTAAACCCAAATATCCAATTCTAATCCCATTAATTCTACAAAACCAATAAAATCTTTAAACACAAACCTTCCAAAAGTACTCTTCAATCCCACCTCTATCAAGCATAAAGTTCCTTGTATTCCCAAGTCCATCTCATTCCACTATCCACTAAAATGTGTCTTTATTTCGAACATGAAGTTCTTTCTAGTCCCAACTCTATCTCATTCTACTATCAACTAAAAGGTGTATCCACTAAGTCTTTCTTCTCATGCATAAAAAGTACTATGTGAGAATTTTGTTTGGTGTAATAACCACATGTTTTTGATCTACAAGGATCTAATGGCATATGATTTCAGTCTAATATCATTTGGAAAATAGCATTTCAATGTTTCTCTCTATAATTTAGTACGCATTATGTTTCACTTTTAATTTACTACGCATCATGTTTCATCTTTAATTTACTTTTAAAAAGCCAATTATTAAAGATACTGTTCATTAGTTTAATGAGATGTAATGTGGCTCCATTTGTGTGATTATTTTCTCAAATATTGATGTTTTACTAATTTATTCTAGTTTAACAAACGGTAGTTATAAAATTATTCCTTATTCTAACAAGATAGATACATTAATTTAATTTACAATAAAAATAAATTCTTGCTATCTGATGCAGGAGCATCCAGCTCTGAGGAGACAGAAGTTGGCTGACAGTCTCACAAAGAGGCAATCATATATACATGGCTGGACAGGCGTAGGCTTGTCAGTCATTTTACGTTATTTTAATTATTTTATTTATCATAAGACATTAGGAGTAGGTCGATTGGAAGTCATGAGTTGTTTCTTTTTCAAGTAGGAATTATGGACAGCAGGATAAATTGACAGTTAATTAGTTCTTTTTTATTAGTTAATTAGTTCCTTACAACTGTATTAGTTAAGGCATTTCAGAAACTGATAGTCAGTTACATAATCTGTTAGGGTAGTTCCATCTAAACTGAACTGTATTGCTTCAGATGTGTTAAAAAGAGGAACGAAAATCATTGTAGGGGATTCCCCCGAAGAACAGAGAAAAGAAAGGAGATACAGTCATTTTTTTTCAATGCTTTTTTTGACTTACGCAACCTGCTCTATATGCCCTTATATATTGGACCTCCATTGGGCTCTACCATGCACAGCTCAACCTTCTTTCTCTTCCACGCTCTTCTTCATCCGTCTCACCTACACACGCCGAAACGCTTCCAATTTCTTTGAATCTTGCGAGCGCCTCCACTTTACCAGCTTCTCCTTCATCCACATCCAGGTACTTCTTTTATTTCAGTTTCTGCATTTCATGTTTCTGGCGTCGAAGTGGTTTATGCTTTTTCGGAAATTATTATTGGGTTCACGCGTTTTAAGTTTTCCCATCTATGAGGTTAACGCGTGGGAAACACGACCAATTTTGTGAGCTTGGTTTTTATTTTTTTCGTTTAATTACTTTGATCAATTAAATTCCTCAATTTAGAGTTTTCTCTTCCATCTTTGCTAAGTAATTTAGATATCATCAAGATTTTCTAATATTTATTTAATAATATAATTTTGTGTTTGCGTTGCAGAGGTAGTTGTGGCAAGAACTAGAATGGAGATGAGAAATGCATGGATGAAGAATCTTTTGTTGTTTATTTTAGTTTTGGTTTTATTTTGTGGAGTAAGGGGTAGAATTGGTGGTGGTTTCTACATGGTTTCTACACGGAGCATGCCTCTCCAATGCCTCCCCCCGCCATGAGCTCTCTAAACCCAAGTCTCCATGAGGTTCCATCGGGTCCCAACCCCATAGACTCTCCAATGCCTCCTCTCGCCATAAGCTCTCTAAACCCAAGTCTCCATGAGGTTCCATCGGGTCCCAACCCCATAGACTCTCCAATGCCTCCTCACACCATGAGCTCTCTAAACCCAAGTCTCCATGAGGTTCCATCGGGTCCCAACCCCATAGACTCTCCAATGCCTCCTCTCGCCATGAGCTCTCTAAACCCAAGTCTCCATGAGGTTCCCTCGGGTCCCAACCCCATAGACTCTCCAATGCCTCCTCACCCCACGAGCTCTCTAAACCCAAGTCTCCATGAGGTTCCATCGGGTCCCAACCCCATAGACTCTCCAATGTCTCCTCCCACCATGAGCTCTCTAAACCCAAGTCTCCATGAGGTTCCATCGGGTCCCAACACCATAGACTCTCCAATACCTCCTCGTGCCATGAGCTCTCTAAACCCAAGTCTCCATGAGGTTCCATCAAGTCCCAACCCCATAGACTCTCCAATGCCTCCTCCTACCATGAGCTCTCTAAACCCAAATATCCAATTCTAATCCCATTAATTCTACAAAACCAATAAAATTTTTAAGCACAAACCTTCTAAAAGTACTCTTCAATCCCACTTCTATCCAGCATAAAGTTCCTTGTATTCCCAAGTCTATCTCATTCCACTATCCACTAAAAAAATGTGTCTTATGTCGAGCATGAAGTTCCTTCTAGTCCCAACTCTATCTCATTCTACTATCATCTAAAAGGTGTATCCACTAAGTCTTTCTTCTCAGGCATAAAAAGTACTATGTGACAATGTTTTTGTGTAATAACCACATGTTTTTGATCTACAAGGATCTAATGGCATATGATTTCAGTCTAATAGCATTTTGAAAAATAGCATTTCAATGTTTCTCTCTATCATTTACTACGCATTATGTTTCACTTTTAATTTACCTTTAAAAAACTAATTAAATATTAATTATTAAAGAGACCGTTCACTAGTTTAATGAGATATAATGTGGCTCCATTTGTGTGATTATTTTTCCACATATTTGTGTTTCACTAATTTATTCTACTTTAACAAAACGTAATTATAAGATTCTCGACTTGTTATAACATTCTGATTTTTCAAATATATTTTTTTTTAAATAAAAATAACGTTTCTTGTTCCGAAATATTTAAGTATATCATCATGTTTATTTTACTATATCTAATAAGTTTTTATCTGAAAAACAACAACGTATTTATGTTTTTCTGGGTTTGTACTGATTTTAAATCATTTTTAATTTTTTTTACACAATGTAAGTATAATATTTTTATTTATCTGTTGGGAAGAAAGTTGTAAATGGTTATTATTTTAAATATGACCAAAAAATGATAAAAACAAGTTTTGGAAAATTAAAATAAATTGTAAAATTCTTAAATAAAATAAATAATACAATGTTATTAATTATTAATATTAATATAATACTATTAAAAAAATTAGAGAGAAAAAAATATTATTAGATTCAAAAATAAGGGATGATAAATCTAATTTATAGAGAAAAAAATATTATTAGATTAAAAAATGAGGGATGATAAATTTGATTTATAATGAATAATGGTAATACAATTTGAAAATCATAATTGATAACTCATGAAAGTTGAGCTAAATTTTGGAATATCCACAGTAGTGATTATGTTTTGCGGACGTTTCTAATCCCAAAGAGATCCATCCTGAAATTTAGCTCAACAAAAGCTAACCACAAAAATTTGAAATTCAAAACTCATGAATGGTTATTAAGTTAATTTCGTATAACTAATTAATACTTTTTTTCCGAGTTATATGTAATTATCTAGTGATATCATAATATGAATTAGATTATTTATTTTATATAAAAATTTGGATATAATATTTTACAAAATAAATAAGTAAACTTACTTAAAAGAATATAATATAATATTTAATAAGATATGATATTTTCTTTTCTTCTTAAAGGTTCATTCTATAGGGCATATCTTAATGGATATTGATAATGATCACCATCCATTCTCAAATATAAATAAGTAGTACAATTATATTAAAGATATTAATGTGGTTAATATTGTTGAAGGCTTCATCTATATGGACTATTAATAGATATATAACAAAAGAAACTATTGCAACAAAAATATTATTATTAACTTTGATTTTACATGATCCTTAAGAATCTCAGGTCTTGATAAAAATACAAAAGCGTTGAAGAGTTTTTATCTTTTACGACCAAGATATAGGGCAGTTTTTCTAAATTTAGGTATGCTTTGAAATTTCATGGGAAATTGGTGAGCGATCGGATATCAATTTTTTTTTTAATTTATTAAAAATCAGTGCAACCTAATAAACTTTCTAACACACTACAACCATTGATAATCATGCAGAGGAAGCATATGCTCAACATATTTCCTTGTGAATCAATCCAAAGCATTAATTTAAAAAAAAAAAAAAATCAATAGATCTTCATCCACCTTAAGTTAAAATAAGAAGCCTTCAACTAATTATAGTAATAGTATTTAATTTAATTTTTAAAATTAACTAATTATAGTAATAGTATTTAATTTAATTTTTAAAATTATGATTTAATCCGACATTAAATTCGTTTTTAAGATTTATTTATTTGTTTTGAATCTATTTTCATGTTGTTTTAATTAGGACATGCACATTTTTTAAATCACTTAATTTTTTAATCAACTTTCTTTCTTTTCTCCAACCAAGTTTGTATTTTGAAGTGATTTATTTCACTCAGTTTGAACATATCTAAAATTAAAACTTGATTACATTTTCTTAAACAATTATTTGTTAAGTTTAGTTACAACTCATTGAATTTATATTTTAATTAATTATATCACAAAAAATATTTATTTATCGCATTATATTTTAAATTGAAATTCAATAAATTATATTAAGAAAATTTACATGTTTTAAGTGAATCTAGTTAATAATGGTTGTTTGGGAGAAATGTTGTTATCCTCTCTAGTTAGATTCAATTATCTCATATGGCATATTCAACTAATAATGAATATTACTTGTAATGAATTTAAGCCATATAGTTTTTGTTCATATTAAAAATTCTAAAGAATTCAAATATTAAAGGAATTTAAAAAGAATTCAAATATTAATAAATAAATTTTAGCAATGAAGTAAAATAATAATATAAAATAAGAGAAATGTAAAAGAATCACAATTATAATAATTATCAACAAAATACTTATGTAAAAGAAACTTGTTGGAAATAAACTAAGAAAATAATTTTTAATTATATATTTAAAATAATAATAAAAATATTTATTTTTAATATCTATTAATGATTATTCATATTACTTCAATATTTTATTTACTAGTGATAAATAATAAATTTTAATTTATATATATATATAATTATATATATATATATATAGATTTAAGAATATACATACACGTTAAAGGCATTCTCTTCTGAAAACAACTTCCCTCTCCGGTTATCTGTACAATCCTGTGTCTTTGATTTAGATGTTAGAGGATTAAAATAGTTTGAGCCATTTGATTAATTCGACCGGTATTAAATTATTTACAAATTTAGTTATAAATTATAAGACTCGCGATGTAGGTCGACCTCGCTCTTTCTCGACACTATCAATCGAGTGGAACACTTTTGCTAGATCGACGATGCAAAACTAGTGAAGAAGTCACAATGCAGAGATGGAAACGATGGCTAATGCTTGCTCTACCATGCCATGGCTTAGGGCATTATTCCTTCTCTTAACATCAACAAAACCAGGCACGATCATAGAGAATGCTTAAAAGGTGAATTTGATCGCCATTCTCTAAAGCATGGTGATCCCCTTGTTATCTCTTGTTATGCGTCAGGCGATGGGCACCACTACCTTCTCATAAAATGGCATCCATGCGATGAGAGTCAGCAGGGAGAAGACTGAGAACGATCCTACAGGTATTTGGAAGTTGTTGGAGCTGAGCCTCCTATCCATGGTCTTGGCCTGTAGAATGGTGAACATGCTTTTTTTTGTGACCGTGACTTGATTGGATATTCCGCAGGATAATATGGGCATTGTTCACATAATAGTTTTGAGCCCCTCGATGTATTCGATGGCATAATCCTCTGCAAGGCAACCTTCCTCCAAATATCTGGGCTACACCAATCCTACAAATATTTTCAGCAGCTATTGTAAATTTATCAGGAAATCTTCCTTCCTATGCACATTGCAATTTTGTATACAAGTTTGAACTGTAGGGCAATAGGATTTCTGGTAGCATCCCTAGAAGCATTGTCAAATGCCAAAAGCTGGTGTACATTGAATTGAGCCAAAATAATTTGACTGGAGTGAGCCCTCATGAACTAGCAAGTCTTCTCTGCCTTGATGTTCTTCATCTGTCCCATAATGCCCTCACAGGGATGGTTCCCCTAGAATTCCAAAATTGTGTTCCCTTAGAATGTTTCAATGTCTCCTTCAATCATCTCTCAAGCCCTGTGCCTTCAGATGGGCTTTTCAGAAGCATAGACAATAATGTTTTCGTAGGAAACCCAGGTCTTAGTGGTAAAGTCCTAGCAAAGTCTCAACGCACGAGTTTAAATGACCCTTAACTCACTTCTTCCTCATATTACATGCTATATACTAAGAATAAATTTTGTAATATATGGGAGATTATATGGTTGCCTAGTCTAGTACTATTCATTCTCATAGTTGGAAAAACATGCTGCTATAACCAGTTTATAGGTCATGCTGGTGGTGGGAAATACAAGGAGGAAAAGCTTCAAGAGGACCAATGGAATATGACTACCTTCTAAGAACTGAGTCTTACAATGGAAGATGTTCTGGAGCATTTGGAGAGTGCTCACATGGTGGGAAGTGGAGAAACTAGCACAATTTACAGAGAAGAAATGCTAGTAGGCAAAGTGATTGCTGTGAAGAAGTTGTGGAGAGTTGATAAAGAAGATATTAATCAGAAGAAAGCAGTATTAGCAGAGGTTGAAGTTCTCAACCTACACTATGAAGAGAATCTAGCATAATCTTGCATGTCTCTGTAAGGCCAATATGGTTGCAGCACTATGAGATTTTATGATACTAGGAGGGTCCTTTTCCAATTTAATAGTATGTATCCCTCAAAGTCATATTACAATTAATCACAAGCCTTGGAAAACTTCTCTTGCGCAAACTTGTGCAAAATCCAAACACATATGCAAGTGTCATTGGAAACACTTACAAGTGTCCTTTGCTGCAAATGATAATTATATATATTTTTAATTTTTAATTATTATATTTATGATAACTTATTCTCTTAGTTTTAATATACTATTAAGTTATTATTTTGGCATGAAGAGTATTTTCATTGAGTATTTTTATAAATTATCATAAGAATATTTTTCTTTATCATTTGAACCTTACAACTAATTAGTAGATAAATAATTATATTTTAAATTCAAAACACATTTTAATTTTAATATCAACTATCAATAAAATAATTATATTTTAAAAATAAAACATATTTTAATTCCAATATAATTTTTACATTATATGAATATGGTGTGTATATTTATGAATTAAAATTATTAATGCACTAGGTTATATTGTGATAAAATTTTATGATAAATATAATTTGAAGGGCAGTTTTAATTTTGGCCTTTCTCACTGAAATTTAGTAAATACAATTTTGGATAAAATTAATTACACGACTCAATTATGATTTTAAGAAATTCCTATAAAATTTATAACAAAGTGAATCACGAAAACATACTAAGAGAAAAAGAAAAAACATCTAATGTTTAGATATGAGTTATTTAAATACCAATTTTTGGTAAATAATAAATTATGATTAGTGAGATAACCTGTGCCATATTGATGAGTAAGTGCAGCAAAGGAGGCATGCTTATGGAATGTCATTTTCTAGAATACAAAAGTCAATGACAATGATGATGAGAATTTTCTTCGTAGTGTTATGGTTCTGAGGGCATTCAATGCTTTGACTCTTCAGTTTTGTAGGACATGTGTTTTTTTCTCGATTTTTATGTCGACGATGTAGCTTCTTTGTTAATTGGTATCTGGAATGTTGGATTAATCACAATTTTCCATGCTACATAAACACGTACCCAATTCTATATTTATTTGCACACTTTCAAAGTTTCACAAAACAGACTGCTTCTATGCTTAAATTTTTAAAATCTGAGACAACCAGGTAGCCACCATGGTTTTGATGTAAAACTTCTAATGAGAATAAGAACAATTCATTCAACTAAAACATTAATCTTTGAGAAATTCAATAAAGCATTTGACCTATGTGTAGGTAACCAGTTAGTTTCACTTATCCTCTTCTCTAACCCGTTCACAAGAGAAATCCCTTATAATCTTACAAATTGTCCCACGCTGCACAGAGTCGCGATTCAGTAAAACAAGCTCAGTGGCCACATTTATTTTGGATTGGGAAAGCTTGAAAAATTGTCCTTGTAGACATGTCATGGAACAATCTCACTGGATATTTTCCTTTCGATCTCTTTAATTCACCTACAATAGAGTACCTAAATGTTTCTTATAATCTAATGCAAGGAAGCCTTCCTCCAAATATCTGGGCTACACCAATCCTGTAAATATTTTTATTACCTTTTGCAAATTTATCAGGAAATCTTCCTTCCTCTACACATTGCAATTTTTGTATACAAGTTTGAACTACAGAGCAATAGGATTTTTGGTAGCATCCCCATAAACATTGTTAAATGCCAAAATATGGCGTACATTGAATTGGGTCAAAATAAGTTGATTGGAGTGATCCCTCCTAAACTGGAAAGTATTCCCTGTCTCAATGTTCTTCATCTATCCGATAATGCCCTCACTGGGACGATTCCACTAGAATTCTAGAATTGTGCTCCCTTAGAATGTTCAAATTTCTCTTTCAATCATCTCTTAGGCCCTTCGCCTTTAGATGGGCTTTTCGGAATCATAGACAATAATTTTTTCACAGAAAACCCAGGTCTCTATGGCAGAGTCCTAGCAAAGTGTCCATGCTTAGATTTAAATGACCCTTACCTCACTGCTTCCTCATATTACACGCTAGATACTAAGAAGAAATTTCATAATATATGGGAGATTATATGGTTTCCTGGTTTAGCAGTATTCATTCTCATAGTTGGAAAAACATGTTACTATAACTATTTTATAGGTCATGCTAGTGGTGGGAAATATAGGGAGGACAATCTTGAAGAGGACCAATGGAAGATGACTACCTTCCAAGAACTGAGCTTTACAATAGAAGATGTTCTGGAGTGTTTCGAGAGTGCTCACATGGTGGGAAGTGGAGCAACTAGCTCAATTTATAGAGAAGAAATTCCAGGAGGCAAAGTGATTGCTACGAAGAAGCTGTGGAGAGTTGATAAAGAAGAGATTAATTGGAGGAGAGCAGTATTAGAAGAGGTTGAAATTCTCTACCTACATTATGAAGAGTATCTAGCAGAATCTTGCATGTCTCTGTATCTTGTGCTTATCCTTCAGATTCCAATTGATTAAAGGCCTTTAGAGCTTCATTAATATTACCATACTTATAGAATGCACTGACAAATATGCTATAAATGTCACTACTTGCAATGTAATCCTTGTCAAGAAATAAGCTATGGAAAGGAGGCCCTATTTATGTTTATGATTTTAAATAAGTTTAAGCATTGGTCTAGTGTAATTTTTTTACATATAGTTATAAATGGGATATCAAAAAATTCAATATGTATAGTGAAAAGAGCACCCAGGTCTAGCAATCAATCTATGATGCATGATAAAATTTTTAGCAATTTTCCATCGTTCCCTATAACATAATTCAATACATTTTGAAGGCTTTGAAGTCACTACAGATATGACGTAAAAAAAATCTCTTGTGTACTAGCATCATATCTCATGTTATTATAATTGGTTTGAAGTGAGATAACTTGTGCCATATTGATGAGTAAGTGTAGTGAAGGAGGCATGTTTGTGGACTGTTGTTTTTTGAGAGTACAAAAGTCAATGAGCATGATGATGGGAATTTATTTTGTAGTTTTATGATTTTGAGGGAATTTAATGCTTTGATACATCCATTTTGTAGGACATGGAGTTTTTTTTGGATTTTTATGTTGATGAATTAGCTTATTTGTTAATTGGTATCTAGAATGCTGGGATTAATCACAGTTTTCCATGCTACATAAACATGTACCCACATCAATATCTGTTTGCTCTCTTTCAAAGTTTATGATCATTATGTATTCATTTACCAGGATTGTTGTCCGTTTTTGAGTAATTGCTTCACAAAACAACCTACTTCTATGAATTAAATTTTTAAAATATGAGAGAACCAGGTAGCCACCAAGGTTTTGATGTAAACTTCTGATGAGAATAAGAACAATTCATTCAACTACAACATTAAGCTTTGAGAAATTCAATAAAGCATTTGACCTATGTGCAGGTAACTAGTTAGTTGCACTTATCCTCTTACCCAACTAGTTCACAGGAGAAATCCCTTATAATCTTACAAATTGTCCCACTCTGCACAGAATTAGGATTCAACAAAACAAGCCCAGTGGCTACATTCCTTTAGGATTTGGAAAAATTGAAAACTTGTGCTTTGTAGACATGTCATGGATCAATCTCACTGGATATTTGCCTTCTAATCTCTTAATTCACCTACACTAGAGTACGTAAAAGTTTCTTATAATCCTCTTCAAGGCAACCTTCCTCCAAATATATAGGCTACACTAATCCTGCAAATATTTTTAGTAGCTTTTGCAAATTTATTATGAAATCTTCCTTCCTTGCACATTGCAACTTTGTATACAAGTTTGAACTGTAGGGCATTAGGATTTCTTGTAGCATCCCCAAAAACATTTTCAAATGAAAAAATATGGCTTACATTGAATTGAGCCAAAAGAATTTGACTGGAGTGATTCCTCCTGCACTGGAAAGTATTCCCTATCTTGATGTTCTTCATCTATCCCATGATGCCCTCATAGGGATGATTCCCCTAGATGTTCTTTTATTACAGTTTCAGCTTTTTTTGGAAATTATCATTGGGTTCACACGTTTTAAGTTTTCCAATCTATGAGGTTAACGCGTGGGAAACATCCCAATTTTGTGAGCTTGGTTTTTATTTTCTCCGTTTAATTACTTTGATCAATTAAATTTCTCAATCTAGAGTTCATCTTTGCTAAGTAATTTACATATCATCATAATTGTCTAATATTTATTTAATAATATGATTTTGTGTTTGCGTTACAGAGGTAGTTGTGGCAAAAACTAAAATGGAGATGAGAAATGCATGGATGAAGTATCTTTTGTTGTTTATTTTAGTTTTGATTTTATTTTGTGGAGTAAGCAGTAGAATTGGTGGTGGTTTCTACACGGAGCGTGACATTTCTTATCAAGAGGATGCTGAAGAGTTTGTGCAACATAGAGTTGCTTCTATTTCGAGTTCCATAAAAACTCCTATTCCTCTAATTTCCGTGAACTTGCCTATTACAAGTCTCCAAGAGGTGCCATCGACTACTAAAACCATAGACTCTCTGATGTCTCTTACCATGAACTCTCTTAACCCAAGTCTCCATGAGGTTCCATCGGGTCCCAACACCATAGACTCTCTAATGCCTCCTCCCACCATGAGCTTTCTAAACCCAAGTCTCCATGAGGTTCCATCGGGTCCCAACCCCATAGACTCTCCAATGCTTCCTCCTGCCATGAGCTCTCTAAACCCAAGTCTCCATGAGGTTCCATCGGGTCCCAACCCCATAGACTCTCCAATGCCTCCTCTCGCCATGAGCTCTCTAAACCCAAGTCTCCATGAGGTTCTGTCAGGTCCCAACACCATAGACTCTCCAATGCCTCCTCCCACCATGAGCTTTCTAAACCCAAGTCTCCATGAGGTTCCATCACGTACCTACCCCGTAGACTCTCCAATGCCTTCTCCCACCATGAGCTCTCTAAACCCAAGTATCCATGAGGTTCCATCAGGTCCCAACACCATAGACTCTCCAATGCCTCCTTCAGCCATGAGCTCTCTAAACCCAAGTCTCCATGAGGTTCCATCGGGTCCCAACCGCATAGACTCTCCAATGCCTCCTCTCACCATGAGCTCTCTAAATCCAACTCTCCATGAGGTTCTATCGGGCCCAACCCCATAGACTCTCCAATGCCTCCTCCTGCGATGAGCTCTCTAAACCCAAATATCCAATTCTAATCCCATTAATTCTACAAAACCAATAAAATCTTTAAACACAAACCTTCCAAAAGTACTCTTCAATCCCACCTCTATCGAGCATAAAGTTCCTTGTATTCCCAAGTCCATCTCATTCCACTATCCACTAAAAAGTGTCTTTATTTCGAACATGAAGTTCTTTCTTTGTGTAATAACCACATGTTTTTGATCTACAAGGATCTAATGGCATATGATTTCAGTCTAATATCATTTGGAAAATAGCATTTCAATGTTTCTCTCTATAATTTACTACACATTATGTTTCACTTTTAATTTACTACGCATGATGTTTCATCTTTAATTTACTTTTAAAAAGCCAATTATTAAAGATATTGTTCATTAGTTTAATGAGATGTAATGTGGCTCCATTTGTGTGATTATTTTCTCACATATTGGTGTTTTACTAATTTATTCTAGTTTAACAAACGGTAGTTATAAAATTATTCCTTATTCTAACTAGATAGATACATTAATTTAATTTACAATAAAAATAAATTCTTGCTATAATTATTGACTTGTTTTAACATTCTAATTTTTCATAATTTTTTTTAATAAAAATAATGTTTGTTGTTACGAAATATTTAAGTATATCATGATGTTTATTTTACTATATATAATAAGTTTTTATTTGAAAAAGAACGTATTTATGTTTTTGCTGGGTTTGTTTTGATTTTAAATAATTTTTAATTTTATTTTCCACAATGAAAGTATAATATTTTTATTTATTTGTTTTTTTATTATAATATAAATGTATTTTTAGATGAGGTTCATAAGCTAATTGCCTTTATGTTTGGAAGAAAATTGTAAATTGTTATTATTTTAAATATGACAAAAAAATATGATAAAAACCAGTTTTGGAAAATTAAAATAGATTGTAAAATTTCTTTAAATAAAATAAATAATACAATGCTATTAATTATAATATTAATATAATTATATAAAATTATAAGAGAAAAAAATATTATTAAATTAACAAATAAGGGATGATAAATTTGATTCGTAGAGAAAAAAATATTATTAGATTAAAAAATGAGGGATGATAAATTTGATTTATAATGAATAATGGTAATACAATTTGAAAAATTATAATTGATAACTCATGAAAGTTGAGCTAAATTTTGGAATATCCATAGTAGTGATCATGTTTCGCGGACATTTCTAACCTCAAAGAGATCCATTCTGAAATTTAGCTCAACAAAAGCTAACCACAAAAATTTGAAATTCAAAACTCATGAATGGTTATTAAGTTAATTTGGTATGACTAGTTAATACTACCTCTTTTTTTTTTCCTTTCTGAGCTATATGTAATTATTTAGTGATATCATAATATGAATTAGATTATTTATTTTATTTAAAAATTTGGATATAATATTTTACAAAATAAACAATTAAACTTAAAAGAATATAATATAATATTTAAGAAGATATGATATTTTCTTTTCTTTTTAAAGGTTCATTCTTTAAGGCATGCCTTAATGGATATTGATCATGATCACCATCCATTCTCAAATATACATAACTAGTACAATTACAGTAAAGATATTAATGTGGTTAATATAGTTGAAGGTTTCATCTATATGGACCATTAATAGATATATAACAAAAGAAACTATTGCAACAAAAATATTATTATTAACTTTGATTTTATATGATCCTTAAGAATCTCGGGTCTTGATAAAAAAACAAAAGTGTTGAAGAGTTTTTATCTTTTATGACCAAGATATAGGGCAATTTTTCTAAATTTAGATATGTTTTGAAAATTCCTAGGAAATTGGTGAGCAACGGGATATCAATTTTTTTTAAATTTATTAAAAGTCAGTGCAACCTAACAAACTTTCTAACACACTACAACCATTGATCATCATTCAAAGGAAGCATATGCTTAGCATATTCCCTTGTGAATCAATCCAGAGCATTAATTTAAAAAAAAAAAAAGTCAATAGATCTTCATCCACCTTAAGTTAAAATAGGAAGCCTTCGACTAATTATAGTAATAATATTTAATTTAATTTTTAAAATTATGATTTAATCCAACATTAAATTCATTTTTAATATTTATTTATTTGTTTTGAATCTACATTCATGTTGTTTCAATTATGACATGCACATTTTTTAAATAACGTAATTTTTTAATCAATTTTTTTTTTCCAACCAAGTTTGTATTTTGAAGAGATTTATTTCACTGAACATATCTAAAATTAAAACTTGATTACATTTTTTTAAATGATTATTTGCTAAGTTTAATTACAACTCATTAAATTTATATTTTAATTAATTAATAACAAAAAATATTTATTTATCACATTATTTTTTAAATTGAAATTGAATAAATTATATTAAGAAAATTTACATGTTTTAAATGAATTTAGTTAATAATGGGTGTTTGGGACAAATGTTGTTATCCTCTCTAGTTAGATTCAATTATCTCATATGGCATATTCAACTAATAATGAATATTACTTGTAATGGATTTAAGTCATATAGTTTTTGTTCATATTAAAAATTCTATGCCAAATTATTTAAACTTTGAAAAATTAGTGTCTTTGTTCAAGTTTTAAAATTCTATGTAGTTCTTAAGATTTGAAGAAATGAAAATGTTTATAGACTTAAAGTACTGTAGATGACTATTGTCTATGAAAGGAATTTAAAAAGAATTCAAATATTAATAAATAAATTTTAGCAATGAAGTAAAATAATAATATAAAATAAGTGAAATGTAAAACAAACACTTATAATTATCAACAAAATAATTATGTAAAAGAAATTTGTTTGAAATAAACTAAGAAAATAATTTTTAATTATACATTTAAAATGATAGTAAAAATATTTTTTTTAATATTTATTAACGATTATTCATATCACCTCAATATTTTATTTACTAGTGATAAATAATAATATATATATGTGTGTGTGTGTGTGTGTGTGTGTGTGTCATAAGGCATTTTCCTCTAAAAACAACTTCCCTCTCCCATTATGTGTACATTTTGTGTCTTTGATTTAGGTGTTAGACGATTAAAATAGTTTGAGTCATTTTATTAGTTCGACCGGTATTAAGTTAATTACAAATTTAGTTATAAATTATAAGACTCACGATGCAGGTTGTTGAAAATAGCAACAAGAAATGCTAAAAATAGCATTGCTATAAATAGCATTTCGGGATACTTGCCAACTTTAGTTAATCCCTAAACTAAAATTGAGAATTAAAATTCGAATTTGATCTTAGCAACCGTTTGTAAAATAATTAATTAATTCATCTTGACTTAATTAGTTGTAGAAAAAAAAACATGAAGTCTATGTGAAGACATGCAACAGTTTCTCCTTTGGTTGAGGAAGTTATCCCTCGATTTAGGAGATCAGGATGAGTTGTACTTTGAGTTGCAATTAGTTAGCTCAGTTAACTGAGTTAAGTCCAGTTACATTAGTTCAAACAGTTTGTGAAACTGATTGTGAGTTCAGCTAGTTAATGCATGCATGCATGTAACTACTACACTTCAGATAACTGAATATTATCTCATAAATAACTCATACATGTCATTTCAGTCAGAGACCTAGTTGAGATCAAATGATGGGACAATGTACTATCAGTTGCAAGAATATTCCATTGAGGATATCTCTTGCATGCAGAAGGAATTCATTCCTTGGAGATTGCACAGTTACTTCTAAGCTTGGTGAGTTGTGTGAGACGTCAATTCACACAGGTGGCAGCCAGAGGATCCTGGAGAAACTGCACAATGAAATAGGAGGATTAGAGGACTGAGGGAAGGCATATTTTTTGTCTATTCAGTCTATGAGCAACATTGAGGGATTGTACTGAGAGCTAGATAGCTTGTGAGCTAAAGCTTTGTGTAATTCAGACATATTTCTACTTGTATGATAATACAGAGATCAGGATTTCTAGCTGAGGCTTTCCCCAGAGCATTCTTCTGTGTTCATGTGTGATTGATTTCTCATTCTCTATTATATGTGTTCTATTTGATCTTGCTCAAAATCGATTAAGCTTCCGCATGTTTGTTTGTAGAAGTAGATCAAGTATTTTGCTTTAGTATATTGCATAATCTGGTGATCTATAGTGGGAAATTCTACATGGTATTAGAGCAAAGGTGATCAAAGCGAAGAACAATATACAAACAAGGGAGAAGTTCGAAGTTTGAAGTTCCTTATTATAGAATTAGAATTCTTATCACATCTCAAATTTCACCAATGGCGTTCAACGGTTTAAGACTCAAGTATTCCCTTGATGGCAACTCGAATTATACAGCCTGGAAGGATCAATTGGAAGTGGTATTGGAGGACAATGGTTTGAAGGACTTCATTGATCAAGAATTCCCCAAGCCAGCAACAACTATTGCCCAAGAATTGGCAGAATGGAAGAAATGTGTGGCTAGAGCGAGGAGAATCCTTCTGGAGAGAGTTCGAAACCACATAGTCTTGAGTCTCCATGGGAAGGAGACACCATTTTCAATGTGGAAAACATTGAAAGATCTATATCAGAACAACAACGATCAGAGGAAGCTAGCGCTGAAAGACAAGCTTCGAAAAATCAAGTGTGAAAAGGGTGACATGATCTCTACATACCTGAACAAGCTCACCACCTGAAGGGATGAGCTTGGAAGTGTAGGGATCACAATAGTCGATGATGACATGGTGAGTCTTACTGTCCTTGTTCTTCCTAATAGCTAGCATAGCTACCAAGACTCAGTAAATGGAAGAGATAAACTGCCAAATTGGGAACGACTTTGGTCAGATCTGATGCAAGAGGATATAAGAAGAAGCACCAAAGATGGATCTTCATCAAAGTAAGATGATGAAGAAAATCTAGCCTTAGCAAGTAAGGAAAGGAAAGGGAAAGGGAAGGAGTCCCATTCCAAATCCAAATCTTCCCATGGTGTGAAGAAGATTGACAAATCGAAAGTGAGATGCTTTCATTGTCATGAGGTGGGCCATTATGCTATGAATTATCGATAGAAGAAATCCAAGAAGGGATCCTCCAAGGGATCAGATGGTGAGGCATTGGCCTCATAGTTCGAATTGGATTTCATCCTCATCACATGCATGGTTTCATTGATGGTAGGATATGTTTGGTACCTGGACAGTGGAGCTGCATTCCACATGACCAGTGACAAGAATCTTTTCAGTACCTTGGAGGAGAAGGATCTCTAGATGTGAATCGATATGGGTGATGATGGAAAGTATCATGTTACAGGTGAAGGTATGATTGTGTTTCAGAGGGAGCATGGAGCTCCTCTCACCCTGACTAATGTAGAGTATGTATCGGGTCTGAAGAAGAATCTTGTGTCTGTCGCTATGCTGGAAGACAAAGGCTATGATGTAGTCTTTAGTAAAGGAAAGGCATTCATGAGACATATCAACACTGAACAGACCAAGAGGATTGGGATTCGAGTTAAGGATCTCTACAAGCTAGAGGTAAACAACTGTGCTACATTGAGTTCCAAAGCAAAGTTGGTGTAGAGCCAAGATGCTAGCGAGCTATGGCATAGAAGATTGGGCTGTTGAAAATGGCAACAAGAAATTCTAAAAATAGAAGTGCTAAAAATAGCACTGTTATAAATAACAGTTTGGGTACCAATGCTGGATTAGGTAATAGGGAATGAAAAATGGAAGTGCTATTTTTAGCAGTTTAGTATGGATTCCTATTTTAGTCAGTCCAATAGGAAGTAAAATTCGAATTTAATATTAACAACAATTTGTAAATTAATTAATTAATTCATCTTGAGTTAATTAGTTAAGGAAAAACAAACTTGAAGTCTATGTGAGGACATGCAACAATTTATCTATTAATTGAGGAATTTATCCATCAGTTAAAGAGATAAGGATGAGTTGTAATATTGAGTTTTAATTAGTTGGCTCAGTTAATTGAGTCAAGTCAAGTTAGATTAATTTAACATTTTGTTAAATTAATGAGAGTTCAATTAGTTAATGCACACATGTAACTATTGTATTTCAGATAACTGAGTATTCACTCATGGATAAGTCATGCATGTCAGTTCAGACAGAGACCCAGTTGAGATCAAAGAAGGGACATTGTACTATCAATTGGATAAATAATTTTCCTATAAAAGAAGCTCATCCATGATGAGCATTTATCTCCTTCAGGACTATGTAGTTGGATAAGGAGTTAGTGAGTGTGTGAAGAGGCAAATTCACACAAGTGGCTCCACCCGACCCCAATCAGAATTGCGTAAAGAAATAGGAGCCTTGGAGGGCAGACGAGAGGTTAGATAGAGGCCTTGGACTATCTATAAGTAGCCGAGGTATTACCGAGAGAGCGGGATAGATTTTGAGTTGATTCTTTTTGTAATACTGGTTATCTTTCCACTTGTATGATAATATAGAGTTGGGGTTTTAGGCTGAGGGTTTCCCCTAGTTATATCTTCTATGTTATGTGTGATTGATTTCTCCATATCAGTTATATGTGTTCTTATTGATGTTGCTCATGTTCGATTAGACTTATGCTAAATTGGTTGTAGGATTAGATCAAGTATTTTGCTTTAATATATTGCATTATCAGGTGATCTACAGGTGGGAATTTCTACATGGGCCACTTGCACCATGGGGCCTTGAAGATCATGCCGGACTTCCCAAGGGAAAACTGGAGGAAATGGATACATGAAAAGGTTGTACCTTGGGTAAGTATGCGGAATCTTCCTTTCAGGATCGAGACAATAGAGGTGGAGCAATCCTAGAGTGAGTTTGTACAAATGTGTGTGGACCATTCTCTACAGCTTCCGTCACTAAACAAAGGTACTATGTTATTTTCATTGATGATTTTTCTCGTAGATGTTGGATCTACTTTAGGTAGAAGAAGGATCAAACCTTCTCAAGCTTTTGTGAGTTTAAAGCCTTGGCAGAGAAAGAATTTGGAAAGAAAATAAGGTCCTTGCATAGCGACAATGGTGGAGAGTAAGTCTCCCAACAATTTAAGGACTTCTATGTAGCAGAAGGTATTAAACAGGAGTTGATGACACCCCATAATCCACAGCAGAATGGGGCGGCTAAAAGGAAGAATAGATCGATTGTGGGAGTAGCTCGAGTGATGTTGCATGACCAAATCCTACCACTTCATTTGTGGGCTAAGGCATGCAATACAATAGTATACTTATAGAATAGAAGCCCGCATCATATATTGGGAATGAAGACACCTATGGAGGCATTTTCTGGGAAGAGACTAGATGTGAGTCACTTCAGGATCTTTGGATCATTGGTTTATTGCCATGTGACCAAAGATGACTGGAAGAAGCTAGATCCAATAGCTGGGTTGGGGATACTTGTGGGGTACACTAATACACCCCACAACTATCGGGTGTTCCTTCCTACCAATTAGAGGACAGTGGTACGTAGAGATTTGAAGTTTGACGAGCAGAAAGCCATGCGAGTGTCACGCGGAATGAGTCGATCTTGCGGACAAGATAGACCTTCCTAGAATCTAATGAAGACCTAATGACAAACAAACCAACCAAGCACTATCTTTCTCTAAATGTGCTTTATAAATAATGGCAAACAAATGTGTTTAAGGCCTACCTCATGTCCAACGCAAGTTTGGGGATGTCTTTGTTCCTTCGATCCAAGTAAGTTCCTTTGTCACAAACCTGCAAACACAAACAAGGCAAACGATTAAATAGCACCTGAATAACGAGTATTATAAAACATATTTAACATGAAAGTCAAGGAGTCCATGAAACAAATAACATGAGATACTTGTTGAGAAAAATGACTCTGATTGTATTAATTCAAAAGAAGAAGAACTTTACAACCTTTGCCTTGACGCTGTAAAAGCTCCTCCCAGGGTCCAACAAGAAGTCTCCTCTACTTTGACAAGCTTCACTCACTCCCCAATGAAGCCAAAAAGGTATGTGATCTCTCCTCTTAAGCTCAATAGGAAGTCTTGATTTCACTAGCATTTACCCTCAAAAGTTCAGCTTCTAACCTCCCTGGCCACTGACCCAATGCCTGAATTTATAGTGCAATGGAGATCAGTTACTAGCTCCTCCTTCAAATGGATAGAGTCCTCCTTCAAAGGGATAGCTCCTCTCAACAAAGGATTAGTTCCTCCTATGATGGGATGCATGAACCACTTGGAGCGAACAATCCACGTAACAAATGCTTCTAGAAAACTCTAGAATTAACCCAAGATGCGTTTTTTAAGATAAAGATTGCGCCTTTTGACTTTTACAGGGGTACGCACCCTCCCCTTTACATACAGAGCATATAAGTACGCAGATAAC
>APFE030500895.1:2736-14162 GCA_000404065.3 Pinus taeda | reverse complement strand
TATAATAATTTTCATTTAAATTTAAACGAAACGTTGGGAGATGACCATATTTTATGTTTCTCGATGAGCATTTGTCATAGATGTCCTTGATTTCTATCAACTATCTAACTGACTCTGGACTCTATAGTGGATAGAGTCTGCCTGCTACCTTCTTGTTCCCGTAACACGTGAAAGTTACGGGCCACAAAGTTTCCGGCGGTGAAAGTTTCCGACCACAAATAATTTTTGACATTAGTCTATGTAAACGGAGGCCGAGAGGTGGGCCTGATCGTACCTACAATCAAGATAAGGGTTGCCCGGATATATATACTTTCCATGTTTTTTTTGGTTTCTGCCTTTTAAACGTTTCCAACGTTTCCATCGACTCCCAATTTTCATAATTTCCATAATATATCACGCCATTATTAGAGTGATAGATTGTGTTTTTTTAATATAACAAACTCCACGATCACGTACGTTTTTGTTGTACACCCATAAATACTGGAGTGCACGCGCCCATACATACTGGAGTGTAATATAACGAAGGTGTAATATATCGCTTTCTTGTCAGAGTTTATAACAAACTACACGCGCCCGGCATAAATCCGTTTGAAGGTTCTATAAACACTAGGCATAAATTATAACAATCTTGACCTATAACGAACGCGAACGAACCGGGCATCATCACAGAAGAATATACCGTTTCTTGTCAGAGTTTATAACAAACTATAAGCGGCATAAATTAGTTTGAAGATTCAATGAACATTAAACGAAACTGACATTGTCAGAGAAGAATATACCGTTTCTTGTGAGAGTTTATAACACTAATTGGCATAAATTCGTTTGAATGTTAAATAAATATTAATTGGCATAAATTCGTTTGAATGTGGGATGAACTCAAGCACCGATAGTCGCATTAATTATAAATGTCACACACACCAACTAATTATGCATCTGTGTTTAATATTTTGACTTGTTACAATATAATGGACCAAAGATGTTGGTATAACGTGTTGTATAAATTTTTTTGACTTGTTACAATAATGGTAAGGCTTCTCCCGTGATATAAATCCTTTGACATGTCACAACTATTCATGTGCACACTAAATTCTTCTATGTGATTCGTCTTTCGTAAGTGACAAGTTTGACAAGCTTTCCAATAAGACAATCTTCACGTATTACACGTATTACAGGTACGGGTACGGTTGTTTAATATTTCAATTTTTTTTTTTTAAAGCAGGGAGACCAGTCCTCAACACTTTGGAAGGAGGCTAAGCAATAAAGAATATGACTATAATGGTAGGGAATATAATGTTTGAAATGAATTTTTATTATTTATGAGTTTTAGCATGTGATGTTGATATAATGTTGTTGGAGATTATTTATGGAACTTTTTTATAAGACACCAATTATATTAGCTTTTTAAGGCGAGTTGCATGTATTTAAATTTGAAAATTGTTTTCTTATTTTCTACAATTGCTTCACATTCTTCTTGAAAGTGCAAAAAAGCAAAAATAGTCATCTAAATGTTAAATTTAGCAAATATTAATTACATTATTGAAATTTAAAAGAAACAAAAAGACAAGAGCAATATTTAGAAAGAAGAAAATAATTTATATTCTTGAATATATATATAAGCTCTAAACCCAATCCTTTTCTTGAATATAAGAAGTATTAATTAGATTTTTGAAACACAAAATCTTAACACCTAAATTTAGAAAGGATAATTCTAATTGCATTTTGGAATGTTCCAAAAAGTAAAATTTAAAAGAAATTAAATTTAAAAAAGCTAAAATGATTCTAAAAAAAAAATGTTAAAAAATTGTTGGTAAAATAAGAAAATACGTGAATTTCTTTCATGAAAGTGCACAGAAAATGCACAAAGTTAATGTGTAAATTTAATAGTTGAATCTCTATATAGCGGCCCAAGCCATGGACGTTCTCTGAAACATTATCTACACAACATCTCAATGACATCTCCAATAATGAGAATGAATTTGCATAATTATGAATAAGCAAATAGAATTAGTATTTTTTTGTGATATAGTAAAATTGTTAAAATAAAATTTAAAGATAGTTTGTTTACTAGCAAAAATCCCTATTAAAATTCCTATGGATTAATAGTATTATTCTTTAATAAACCAAAAAAGTCATATGGATTAGTAGTATTTTTAATTAGTAGTAAAAAATAATTAATTTATATATTTTTTTAAATAATCTTAGATTAGAAAATTTTGAATGCTACATTATACAAATAAATTATTTATCTCAAATTTATGGATAAATTTTTTCAATATTTTTAAGAGTTGCAAAACACTGGACATTTAAAAAACCCTATATACTAAATCTTGGAGGGCTATCTTTGAAATCACTAATTATAATAAACTTATTATTAGATATTCCTCTTCATTGCACTATATATTAATTATTTCTCTTCCCTTTCACCACTATGACCACTATAATATCTAATGTAATATGTGTCCCTTAAACAAAAGCCATTATGAATGCCAAAAAATTGAAATTTCCCATAACCCATTTAACCCCTAATTTAGGGTGATCACAAGTACTCTTAGAGAATTGCAAAGCCTTCCACAATGCCGCCTCTTACCGCTATTACCACTAAAAAAATGACATTGATTACTTTATAATCCTTAACATAGTAACTCTAAAATTAGGTAAACTATAGTGCACTATGATCTTTAACACAATGATTTCTAGAAACTATGCACCCTCGTACAATGCCATGATAAAGACATTGTAACTCTAAAAGTCATAGTACACATCAACTTTAATACTTAGCATATTAACTATAACTTATATATAATTAAAGTGGCTTGACATAGTGAAGATAAAGGTGAATCAAGTGTAGTTCCTTCAAATTAAATTCCATGAAAAGGGAATATAAAAAATGTTGTATTATGCACATGAGATTTTGACTATTGACATTGATCGAAAAAGCATTTTATGGGATTCAATATATGGTAATGATATTGATGAGTAGTCATAATTATCCCATTATATGATATGATAACGGCCTATATTTTCTAGATAACTTGAGGCCTTAATGTTTGTGTGTCAAGCCCATTTTAGCTATTATGCTTACGAGTTCACAACATTAATTTTATGTATATTAGATTTTATAAAACAATATGATATTTTCCACTTTATCGCTCGATGCACTAAAATTAACAAAGTGTAGATATGTTTTTCCAAATTTAATTATATGTATTGCAATGTTGATTGGATTCTACAAAAATACCAAAACTGATGACTTCCACAAGGTACACATTGTGATTATCATTACTTTTTCCCTATTTCTGAGTAGAAATCTGAATTCTCCTACGAGGTAGTATAGATAAGTTCCAATTGTTTCTTCAGTGTATCTAGAAAGATCTGCCGGATTCACTAAAGTAAATTTTTTGAGGATTTTACTTATATTATTTTTTAGCATTCAATTTTTAAGTGTATGTCTCAATTTTCAATTGCAAAAAGTATTTTTGTCTTGCATAAAAAGATGATTAGAGAAGTGGAAGATATAAACTAAGAACAATAGCCCAAAAGAGAAATTACCTCATTCGAAAGAGAATAAACTAAGAAAGAGATAATAGAATTAATGTTATTCTTATTATGATGAGGAGATAATGGAGACATGTATTGATATCGCTACTATCATAAAAATGGTAAGGGTTACTTCTATAAAATCCTTCTCTAAATTTGGAGTAAACATATTGTGCTACATAATTTGTTAGCATGTATTAAATGATAGAAGTGATTGTATGAAGTAGAATCATTACCTGACGCAACAACATCCAAAAAAAATCTTTGAAGAAATTTCAATACACTAGCCATAGATGTTATAGGTACTTTAATTTTCCTAGCTCAAACAACATGGCTCTAGTGAGAAAATTGTCACTTAAGTTAAGCTATAAAAGATTCAGAAGATTTCTTCAGAATGATGGAATTGCAGCATTGAGGAAATTGGAGAAAATATTTAAGACTTGCAACTCTAGTAGTTGGTTGAAGGTGGCATGGATCGAACCGTTCAAGTTATTTCTGGAGTGATCTAGATGCTTATCGCTTGAAATCTCAAAGACAATGTCTAAGAGTAAGAGTCATCCATGGCTACGATTGTGTGATAAACCCAAATTATGGAGGTTAACTCTTCTTCTCAATTGCAGAAGACTACTACTTGAATCATTCATGTAATTTCAAATATGTGTTGATTTTTAATTAGAGTGAGGTAAGCCATGATGACAGTCTACTATTTGTTGGGATGAACAGTCTCTTCCCAACCCAACTTGATAGCGAGAAATGTTTGGTGTAGTGATTGTCCAACTCCTCATAGAGACATCTTAAGTTACTTATTGTTTCCAAATTTTCATTAAGCAGTTACCAAAAATATTATTTTTAAATCTCCATTAATAATTTTTTCTCCAACATTGTGATTTCCATGAGAAAACATCCAACCTAACATGCAAGAGTTTACTTGAGTTAAAATATTCACTTCTTGGAGATAAGTTTTCAATGTGTTAATTTGAAACACATTTGAAATAGTTGGTCATATAATATTCGTATAAAACTAACATACACTAATATAAAATATCTCATTATATACTTATCTAAATTAATTTATAATCTAATATTATTTTCTCCAAATATTGACTAAGATATGATCAAAACAGATTTGAGGTTAGTTGACCACTAAGGAGATCAGGTAGGGAAAATCAATTTCTAGTAAGGTATAGGGATCATGGTCTTATAACTAGTATGTTAAATGTTGTTGAACACTCTAATTATAAATAAGAAAGTCAATATGATGAGTGGAGAATATCCATGGAAGAGGAATATGAGTCAATACTTAAGAACAAAATTTCTGATTTAGTTGAACTACTTGAAGGCAAACAATGGTACTATAGACAAATGTAAACCTAGGTTGGTGGCAAAGGGTTATTCACAGAAGGAAGGCATAGATTATGAGGAAACCTTCACCCATGTAGCTAAATTAAACACAATTAGAATGGTAATTGATTTAGCTGCTATAAATCATTGGATGATACACAAACTAGATGTGAAACATGTTTTCTTAAATGGTGAATTGAAAGAAGAAGTGTATTTAATCAAACCTGAGGGGTTTGTGAAACAATGGAGGAAAATTTAGCCTGTAGATTGAGAAAAACATTATATTGTTTATAACAGGAACCGAGGTCATGGTATGATAAAATTGATTCATTTTTCCTGCACCATAGTTATAAGCAGAGAAAGAATGACCCTACTATGTATATTTTGTTTGATGAAAATGGGGCAAATTGTTTTGATTTCTTTATATGTAGATGATATTATTCTTATAGAAAATGGATATGATCTCATTAAAGAAATCAAAATTTAGATGTTAGAGGATTTTGATATGGCAAATCTTGGAGAGTTACACTATTATTTGGGTCTTGAAGTTTGGAGGGACTCTGGATAGACTCTTTTGTCTTGAGGAAATTATGTGAGGAGCTTATTGAAAAAGTTCAACATGTATCAGTGAAAATCATCCTTAGCGTTGTTACAATAGAATCTTAAACTCCATAATGATCATGGTTCTAAGCAGGTGGATTCAACACTATAGAGATGACTAGTTGGGAGTTTGATTTATCTAATTACAACTAGACCTGATTTAGCTTTTGCAGTCAGCTCTTTGGCGCAATCTATGTCAAAGCCTCTTGAGAGTCATTGGGTGGAAGCGAATGGTGTCTTAGGGTATATTCAAGGAACCTTGGACATTGTTATCAAATATACTGATTCATTTGATTTTAGATTGACAGGTTTTTCAGTTTCAGATTGGGCTGGAAATATGAATGATAGACGATCCATAACATGTTATGCATTCAACATTGGGTCTCGGGCCATTTCATTGAGCAACAAGAAGAAGAACAATGTAACCTTTTCTTTAGAAGAAGCAGAGTATCAAGCAGTATGTGCAACACTGTTTAAGGAAGTTTGGTTGAGGATACTTCTTCATGATGCCGGAGGAGAGAAAAAGGATCCTATAGTTATCAAATGTGACAATCAAATCTCAAGACAACTTGCAAACAATCGAGTGTTTCATAAAAACTCAAAGCATAGTGATACATAGTTTCACTTTGTTAGAGAGAATATTTAGTCAAAACAAATTTATATTGAATATTGTAATACCTTTTTCCAAAGGAAAAAACAGTAACTTTTTATTAAAAAAATAATGAAAAGTTACACTAGCATAAGCTCTGAAACATTCTGTAGGCTGCCACAAGAGCTCTAGTGCATATGCACCCACCGCATCGTTAGGAGACTAACGTGCACAAAGAAAAAGAAAAGGAGAAAGAGAGGAGAGAGGAAGAAAGGGGCAAAAAAATGAATTCCGGAAGAGAGTCACACTTCAGGTTTTTCTCCCCTTTTTCTTTTCGACCTTACACCACTCTCCTTGAGTGGGCTCGATCGAAGAAATGACTATCTGTGTTTCTGTATTTCGTGGGCCAGTTTCTTTGTCTGAGTTTGAAGTATCAGAGTGGTGCTACCGTTTGATGCCTCCCATGCTTGGATCCACTCTTTTCGTCTCTGTCTTGTTGTTCGGTGTGGTTCCCTTCTGATTCTCGATTTCTTGAGATACCTTAGTCTTCTCTGCAGAGGCCTCTTCCACCTCTGCTTCTGATTCTTCTTCCTCTGAGTCTGGGGGTGAGAATTTCCATCCTTTCTTCTGGTTCCCTTTCTGCTTCTTTTTACTGTTTACTTTCTTGTCTTCTGGACATGAACTTTGCAGGTGTCCTATCTGCCTACAGAGCCTGCATCTGAAAGTGGTGTTTTCATAATCTAGTACTTGCAACCAGTTTTGTTGTTTGTAGATTAGCCTTATGTTGTCCGGCAACCCTTTACTTAAATCTACTTCCACACAAATACGTGCGACAGTGTAGATCCTTTCATCGATCCTTTCTAGGTCCGTTTTGATATATTTCCCTAAGTTGTTCCCAATGCCTTCCAAGACTTGTTCATTCCAAAAGTGTAGAGGAAGATTGTATAGTCTGGCCCAGACCGACATTTTGGTTAGAGTAATTTTGTTTGGGTCAAAATATGGAAACCATGGGGGTCATAAATAGCCCCGATGTTCCCCAAAACCATGGCCATGTACTGATGACTGTGTCTCTGACTTCCTTGGATGTAAATTTCACTATGAAAAACCCCTTTGAACATAGATGAATATCACATTCCATGGTCCAGCAGGTGAAAATCCAATGGAAAAGATCCAAAGGTTTAGGCCAAAAGCTGTTGAAGCGGAATATTAGAGCTTGCGTTTCGTAGGATTTTACGAAATCGTCAAGCCCTGAAGAATCTAAATTTAAGGCCGGGGTTTGCTCTGACTGATCTACTATGTATGGCCTGGGTATGTGTCCGCCTTGATCTGAAGAAGACCCTATGTCTCTGCTGCCCTCAAGAATGTTTTTGTAGGATAAACCTCCTTTGGGTTGGTGCTGGGATGCAGATTTTTTCCCTTATCCCCCCCTAAGGAGCTTGGTTGTCCCTGAGGCAGAGCCTCTCCTCTCAATCTGAAGTTTAAGGTAATGATTGATACTAGCCCAATATCATAGCTATCCATCGATCTAAGATCCTGGAGAGACCGCCTGCCACTGACCAGATGTTGGATCTGAACTGGGTATCCCATTTCAGCCCAAATCTGTTGTTTCAGCTACAAGGAGGTGCTTCCTGCATGAACCCATACTAAACGAGTTTTTCCCTGAGGGGGTTTAATCAGAATCTGAAAATAAGAATTTTTTACCTACTCTGGCTGTAAGCAAACCTCCAGATCTGGCCCTATTTTTGTTTGTTTTTCCTTGAACTTGTCTGGATCTGCTAAAACCCTGCTCGATCTTTGATTGCTACCCTCAGTCTGTTGCCTGGGTCGCGCTGTGCTCGTATATAGGCTAGATCGTGTATATCCAAGCTGAAACTATAATGTTTGGGCCCCTGCGTTGAAGGAAGGATCGAATCTGCTTCATGCAGCCCTCCCCTACCTTTCCTTCATGCGGTTTGGCAGAGCCTGGCCTCTAAAAGCCACACGGAACAACAACTTTTTTGTTCAAGAGTGCCGTTTAGGGCCTCGATCTTCCACCAGAGATAGGCCTCTTCGTGTATCCACTTAAAAAAATTTGACGCCGTTGAAACCCTCACCTCCCGGTCTCGTTGAGATCTTACATTTTGTTCCCAGTCCAGGATCGCGTGATTCCTTGTGACGGATAACCCCACAGCTGCATTTCCGCGTTGATCTCAGTGTATTTGCAGCGTTTTCCCGCAGGAAGCATGCCATTTCTCTGAAGGCGCATGCAAGAATGACCGCCTACCAACAAAGATCGTCGTCGCCCCAATCCCTGGATTGGCTTCGGCCCCTAAGGTGGGCTTGGGAGCCACTGCGGCAACAACAAAACCTCTGCTCGAACAAACCCTAGATGTTGCCATCTTACCTCCTCGATTTCATTTAACTCTGAATATTGTAATACTTGTGATAATGTTGCAGACATTTTTATTAAGCCCCTTGGATGAATTAAATTTGATTTATTTAAGGAGATGTTGCGAGAACTAGTGAATCCTTTCTCCATTAAGGGGGAGTGTCAAAATTAATGTAGAATGTATTATTGGAGAGAGTTCGTCCATTAATTGTCTGTGAGAATTAGATTAGGAATTAGTTCCTACACTATAGGTGATTTTTCTAACACTCGTACTTGCATGTAAACTATTTATTCTTGACGATTTATGACGAATGTGTAGGGTGTTCTACTAGAGGAAGTCTCCAAGTGAAGCTCCTCACCCGTGAGCTGCACAGTTTGAGAATATATCTTGTTTTATTCTATTTTTTAACATTTACAATGAGTGAATATTAGCTAACTATTTGATGGGTCATATACATAAATAATTTATCTATATAAGGGGATTAGAGTAGTAGTCAAACAAAATTAGTGTTATTATTAAGAAGAGTAGTTATCTATCTCAAAGAAAAAATATGACAAGATGATAGACGTTAATAGACACGTTATTGTAAACTAAAAAGATTGCATATATCAAGAGAGAATCATTTAGCAATTTTTCAGCATAGGAGAGGAGCAATGGTTAATAATTTTGGAAATAAGAAAAATTATGTGCTTCCTAGAGAGTAGATTCATCTCAATAAGTGTGGTTCTATTTTTTTTTTGTATAACATACAATAATCCATTTGACAACGCATGGAGGTTTCTTTCTCTTCATTTCTATATGTGTGATTATTGCATGTATAGAAATATTTATTTATGTGATCAACTAAGTCTAGTTCTGATTTATTTAATTAAGATAAACATATAAAAGTAGTCATATAGGACATAAACATTAGGGTTTATGATTTAGGGTTTATAACATTTTAGTAAATTCTTTTAATAAGAACTTAAATAAATGTTACAAATATTTATTAACATGTTATAAAATTCTTATGCTTTAGCATTCAAGGTTTATGGTTTATAACACTTTAGCAAATGTTTTTAATATACACTTAAATAAAACTAACAAAACACTCTTTAAAATGTTATAAATTAATTAGGGTTTAGGTTTTAGGGTATAAGGTATAGGTTTTAGAGTTTGGCGTTTAGGGTATAGGGTTTATAGTTTAGGGTTTATCACACTTTAGTAAATTTTTTGAATTAACACATAAGTAAAAGTTACACAACACTTTTTGAAATGTTATCGAAGGCTTAGGGTTTAGCATTTAGGGTTTAGTTTTTTGGTTTAGGGTTTATAGTTTAGGGTTTAGTTTTTATGGTCTAGGGTTTATAACACCTTAGTAAATTTGATGAGCCCCAATTTTGGTACAATTTGGGCTCATTTTGGCCTATTTTACTTGCTCAAACCATTCATCTTTATTTGCTTATGCATGCATTTCTTAGTTTATTCATGTTTTTTGTAGGAAGAAGGTTAGACACTTTATCTACGTGACTAATGCATTATGATTCCAGGTTTTGGCATTAAAAAGGGAGCAAGAGACAACGAAAAGGGGATAAGGAGACAATAAGGTGGCACTGCTGATTTTGTGGAGAGATGTCCACGGTCTTGGGACATTCCTCGTGATTCCCACCAAGAACTCCGAGCTCCAATCCATCTCCCCTCCGAGCTCAAGAAGCAGCCAGTTGTCCTAGATGAACAACAATCATAAACTGTTGTACAAGAGCAGTAGTTATGACTGCCCTACAGGATCCGCAGTTAGAGTCTAGTTGGACAACCGAGCTCCTAAAATCAAGGGCACTCGGTGTCTCATCATTTTTTTGTATAAATATGAAGGCCTTAGCCTTAGATGGTTGTTGAAACTCTCTTATTATCATTGTAATTTTGGAGCACAGTTCAGTTTCGTTCCTTTTTGTAAGCCAATTCGGCATGGCATCAGATTATGAATAAAGAAGGCAGTTTGTGATCTATTTCTGAGTTTTCTTAGGAGACTATAGCTCTCAGGTTAGTTCCCAACCTGAGAGCCATAGATCCCCTCTGCTGTAGTGTTGTTTCCATTTCATTTCCAGCACTTTAAGTTTTCGTTTGCACATGCAATTCGAGTTACAGTTTGGTGATTTGGTTTTCTTATGAGTAGGATAGATTTTGCTTATGGTACAGTTATTTCCACTTGTTTAGTGTAGAAGAGGATATATACTATCAATTGGAGCTCCAGCAAAACGGTTGTTAAGGCTCACTGCCATCTCTCTTGAAGATTGGGGTGCAGCCCATAACTAGCCACCAAAAACACGCATTACTTTACTTGATGATTGTTGCAATATAGTCACGGTCTTGATTAGATGCTTCCTTGTCAGTCACACTTGCACACATACTTTCATCACAGCCTCATACATATTTCTCTTCACGCTTTGGATTGATGTTCATTGAATTCACGACATAAGTAATTTAGGTTGATGTATTTTCGGTTTGGTGACAGTCATAATCATTTGTTTCATTTACACTCTTCTTTCTCATTCCATTACCATTACCTCCATCTTGATCACGCATGCAACCATATCTCCTTGACCCTCACTTCGTTCTGTCCTCTCCTAAAGTCTTCCATTCCTCACGTAGCTTCATTTCTTGACCTTTCATTGACATCACTCTTCACCTTCAACATACTCCCTACACCCATTTCCCATCTCATTCTTCCACTTCTGAGCCATCACCAGCCTTATCCCTACCTCACATATCTCTTCCTATCATTCCATCACTCCTCCATCACTTCAATCCTTCATGGTAGATCATCCTGTAGCAGTTTAGAGACATCCTGTAGAAACCTCTGAGTATCTTGTAGGATCCCCTGCAGACATCCTGTAGGAGGTCATCCACTCGGTTGTCGAGCTTCTGAACGTGGAAAACCTCTATGGATGGATGCTAAGGGTCCATAGGAACCTCACCTAGCCTCCCCAACCTGTCCCATGCTTTCCTTCCTT
>APFE030500880.1:151298-163192 GCA_000404065.3 Pinus taeda | reverse complement strand
TTTTTGTTTCTCTTCTGGTCTTTCAGTCTTCTCTTAGCGGGGGCGAGGTGGCTCCCCTTGCCGCCTTTGCCCCCGGGGACGCCTCTGCTCCGGTGGGTCTTCTCCTTCTCGGCTGCAGTTAAGGTTTTTTAGGCCACGACATTTCCTTTGGAGCGTTGAGGGAACAGTGGTGCTTCTGCCCTGCTTCGTGCCGCTTCTATGGGGGTCTCCGTTGGTCTTTTCTGCAGGCAGATGGAGGTTATATGGCAGCGTTTCTCTGTTTCTCGTCTGATTCAGGTGGAGAGTTTTGAGGGGGCAGGGAAGGAGTGGCTTTTCTTGCTGCTCTCTTCCTCATTTCGTGCCTCTCCTTCCATTTTGGGTGGACAGATCTAGTTGCCCATTCTTCAGATGCATGTCTGCTTGGTTTTCTGGTGCCTTTTCTGCACCTTATAGTTGGGTTGCCTTGTCTGGGGGGCAATATTAACCCTTCAGGGTTTTATTTGAGATCTGTTTTTACAGATTTGTGCTGATTTGCTTGTGGCTCGGTCCACGTATCTGCATTTGCTTTATGCAATTGCTATATGTAATCATCTTATATCACTGTTTTTGCATATGCTTCTTGCATTTTGCTATATGTAATCTTCATATATGAATATATTATGCTTTTTTTCTTCTTCTGAAAAAAAACGATCTGACCATTGTAATGGGTTGAGTTCATTAGATTTGTGTTGCATTGAAGGGTCAACATCAAATAGTCTGAGAGCTTTTGAAAGTGGAAATAGGGCGGGAGTATGAGTTTGAAAATTCGCAATATTCAAGACTTTTCTTATGTTTCTTTCATTTCAATATTATCTTTATTACGATGTTTCCTCCTCCATTTTAATATTATTTTTATTATGAATTTTCATGATATAAAATATTAAAATATATTAAATTAATATTTAAATATTTATCAAAAATAATATCAAAATTATTAAAATAATAACTAATAATTAAATTAATTCAAATTAAATTTAGAAGTTATAATATATTCAATTACTAGTATAATGTAATTTGTTTGCTATAAGTTACTTATTCTAAGTTTTGGAAGTATTTAATTGGTCTAAAATTAAATAAAAAAAAATTGGAATCAATATAAACTCTTCACTAGTTATCTAAAAACTTCTTAAAAAGCACTCAAAAACTTCCAAAGACTTCTCAAAGAGTGCTCAAAAACTTCTCAACCGGTCCTATTCCTATTCATATATGTATTTAAAAATTCATTTTAAATAACAAAAATTAAAATTTGACTTTTTCCACACATTTAATCCAAAAAGTCCAAAACCTAGCATGTTTGACAGAAGTGGCACATGAACGAGAGTAGATTACCAGAGATGTCATACCTCAGTGTGGACAATATATGAAATGAAATGATATTTTAACATCCAGACTAAAAATAGTGGATGAGACCATTAGTTTTCTGTTTTTGGTTTTTTGCAATTCAATCATTTTCCGATTCAAATTGATGATGAGCTGACCCAAACTTCCAACACTCCCCTAGCTAAAAAGACAATGACAAGAAACTGATGCTAACATATTCTCATAATTTTTTATGATTCTTTGAATGCATCACATTCCAAAATTAAATGTTTTTCCGATTCCACAGTCCCAGAAGTACAAAATGTACACACTTGTTCTTCCCAAGCTTCTTTAGGCCTTTTCCACTGTCCTGTTTCACACTGAAATTGATGTGAGTTGGTCCTTAATTGAGGAAAAAGAACCTTTTCCCTCCACTAAATGCTAGCTCCAATGAATTCTTTTTGTTGTAGATCACATGTAGGGTTGAATTCCTTAATGTAATATTTCTTCTTTCTATCCAACTCTTTTCCCCATACTTTTTTTTTATGAAACTTCTCCATAACAAAATCCTTTAGGTCCTTGCTATTTGTGGGAGAGGCATTGAAATAGATATTCCTTTTTTGCATGCATGTGTAGTTTTGTTTCATCCATATTTTCTTTCTTTCACTCATGCTTTCATTGAAGATAACATTAGGCTATCTACCTACTCTCATTTGCTCGATTCTTTTTAAATATCTTATAAGCTGCACCATAGCAATTGCTTCAATGAGAATTATTCGTGTTTCATTCAATATAAGATAGTGAACATTTTATTTTGATTTAAAAAAAAAAAAAAAGAGGATTTAAAAAAATTATGTGAATGATGTTGTGAAATGTTGAAACGTGGATAGTTTCATCATGGCTAACATATGTAACGCAGGACGCAGCGCTGATTGCAATGCTCGACAAGTGGACTGTAGTGAAGTTTCTTCTTTGGTCTGTTCTGTTTTCATTTTTCCAAATTTGGGGACACTTCTACCACCCTCCATTTAATTAGCGTATCCACACGCCATTTTCTTGGAAGCCATTTCCGCTCTAGCCCTTCTCACACAATAGATTCCGAGCTCACATAATAGATTCCGAGCTCACATAACTGTGAGAAATTGGGCCGCTGCAAAAATATTTTCACAGCTGCGATTGGCGTTCATGGCATGGGGTAAAGGGCACATATGACAGGTCTCGAGCTTTGTTAATTCATTTATTTATACTTATCCATGCATTTTCAACTTCATTGGCTTTGATAGCTACGGTAGGGCCTCATTTTAGCTCCATGTAGTAATGTATTTAATGGGTATGCTGCCTGCACCTGAAGGTTTAATGCACTAGCTGCTAATTGGAGGACATTTTGTAACAGAAGGCGTAGTAACGGCTTTGAGAGCAAGAGGGCCGCCCCTCTACAGGGTCTGACATCCGGAGATAATTATTCCTCTGAGCAGGGAAGCATTATCGTTGTCATTTCTCTGAATTTGGTGAGTTTTTCAGTGCTATGGGGATGGGATGCTCTGTGAATAATTTTCTCCGTCAGAAAAGGATGTTTCATTCACAAATATTAGTAGCGATTTAGTGCTATGGGGATGTGATACTCTGTGAATAATTTTCTCCGTCAGAAAAGGATGTTTCATTCGCAAATATTAGTAGCGATTCAGTGCTATGGGGATGGGATACTCTGAATAATTTTCTCCGTCAGAAAATGATGTTTCATTCACAAATATTAGTAGCGATTCTATTGTTTTCTCAATGATAATTTTACAAGAGCAGGGGGGTTTGAAATCCCATGTTTAACAGGTCCTTTCACTTCACTTTCATTTCACAGTATCTTAGATTGTTTCCTCCAATTCATATTAAATTTGCTTCCATTGAAATACGGGTGGAAGGCTATGTTATCAGAGATGGGACAGGAGCTTTTAAAAAACAACCGAACGGGGTGAAAACATCGTTTTCTACGGTCGTTTCCTTTACTAGTGCCCACGAAACTATTTTTCGACAAACAGTATCCCATTTCTCGTTTAAAAAAATATCAGTTTTGTCCGTTTTTAAAATAAAACATAAAGAAATAACCCTAAGCCTATTTATCTTGCATGTCACGAGGTTAAATGTCAATAATGATTTGTTGTCTCCTACACCTGGTTTTGATTCCTGAAATGGACATTTTAGCCCATTGTGACAAGGCTTAAAGAGCAGGTGACCCAATAGAGCTTCTTTGTGTTGTTTGGGACATCTCAATTCTTGCTAAGTCATAAGTTATTGGTATATCTTGCTTGGGGTTGTTGGATATATCCTTGGTGTTATAGTGGCAGCCAATTGGTTTTATCCTGGGACTCGCCCTACTTACTCCAAAAAGTTACTAATTTACAATCTTAAAAAAGAAAAGCTGCAACCAGTAGTATTATGCTAACACAAATGTAATGTGCTTTTTGGGATTATTTGTTTTGATTAAGTGATTAAACTTATGACACATGCCAACATGTAGAAAATGCAAGTAATCAATTTTTCATGATTTTGAATACTTTACTTAACACTCATTGCATTAGATTATGCTCACAAGGGTGAAGATGTGGAATTGAAACTAGTGAAATGAATTACATTAGTATCAATCATCACATCTAGGATTTTCACTTGGTAACCAAAACTTTTTAGGAGTGCACCCATCTCAAAACTCCTTTAGCTTGAGTGTGCTTAACTATGGAGTTTTTCCCACAATCAAGCCCACTTAGCTCACTGCCCCATTTGCAAAATTTTAACAAGTATTGTGCCTTCTGAGCTATTTAGTTAAAGCTCCCTTGACTCTTTTATTATAGTATTGAGAGGTTTCTGTAATTCAAAATATGAGATGTCATTTTTGAAATCATTTGTGTAGAGTATGTCATTAATTGATGACCCATATCCATGAGTATTATTTGCAACATGTATGCAATGGGCTAGCTGTTTTTGTTAAGCACATGGCTCCTCTAGTTGTAGCCACAACAATGACTGCTATGGGATATTGGCTTAGTTCGGGGGATACTATCTAGGCCGAAACTACCATTTCCTCTTGGAGTAAGAGTTGAAGCTATAGGCTAAAATTGCCTTTTCCTCCTATAGTAAGAGGTGAAATTGCTTTAGGTTAGTTGATTGCAACTTGAATGACTGGATCATAAGAGGTATCCTTGGAGAGGCCTTCTATGGCATCCAATAGGAGTGGAAGTCTGCTCCCTTACCTCCTCAATGGATCATTATAGAGGATAGTTTTTGTTATAATAAGGTGATTTGATAGCCCGCTAGTGTTAACATTTTTCACTTGGTTGATGATTATTGTGCACTTTTTTCCTTGCACATAAAAAAACAAAACTATAAGCCTATTTTGAGTGAATATTTCAACCATGTGCCTCCATAAAGATTTCATACTCCCCCATAAGTCACTGGTGTTGCGGTTATTTGCTTTGCCTCCAATTTTTGAATCACAGGATTGTAATGGTCATTTTGCTGAAGATTAACAAGTTTATTTTGGAGATTGAATCTCAAGTGGTCAACTGAGGAGTTTGACAAAAGGAAAGTAGTGAGTTTTTGGCTTAGTTGGTTAGTTGAGGAGATTGATGAAGGGAAATTGCCTAGAATCCTTTGTCCGTTATTTTGATTTAGTTGTTGGCTCCACACTGCTTGGTTGGTGCTCTGATTCCCTAGTAAGTCTATGGGCCGTATCCCTAGTTTGAATTGGGTAATTCAATGCACCCTTTGGAGTGGGAAATATAACTCTAACTCCCTAAACATCTTCTCAATTTTTGCCATGGGTGATTCCAAATCTGCAACCTTAGCTAGTCACTTCAAACTATGCAGCATCCGTGTCCTTAATGCTCATCAGCATGCATATGTTGTTCTTTTGTTAGGGGCTAGCTATCGAATCTTTGGTAGAGTACTTGAAAGAATAACAAGGGACTCGTTTGAGTCTCTAACTGACATTATGGAGCCTATTGACCAAAGTAGTGGTTTTGTAATTGGCTCAAGCTTAGCAACTTTTCTAGGAAATGAACCTAGTGATCTAGATTTATATTATTTTTATTTGCATTTTGCATAGAATTTGTCAGAAGATCAGAGCATTTGAGATATATCTATTGTTAGAAGAATATATGTTACCATAATTCTCTTATTTTGATAAGTTAGCCTCTTTTTTGGGATCTCTCTCTCTCTCTCTCTTCTCTCTCTATATATATATATATATATATATAAAAGTTACCATGTTAATTCACTTGACTAAATTTGTTTATTTTGTTGAAACTAATTCTATCCTTAATTGTCTATTTATTTTCTTCAAACTAATTCTATCTCTCCTTGTCTTTAGATTACAACATTTAAATGTTTGAATTGCGCTATTTAGAATGGTGGGTTCATTTTTTTTGGCGAGGCAAAATTTCACCCTGATCTACTCTTTTTTTTTCAAAATTCCAACAATTTGGTTTGTTTTAAAATGGGCCAAAACCTCTATGAGCAAAGTTTCATGGTCAAATTTCCCACCAGTCAGGGGGAACTATAACTTCTAGCACAATTCCTATTGGATTTGGGGACAAATTTCAACGAAAAATAGGTTAAATTTGTTCACTAATTAACTTACTCATACCCAGAATATACAATCTTCCAACCTCCTCTGTTTGTACTTTTGTATATACACTTCTAGATATGAACATTTTCTTTTATATACAATATTTATGTTTCTTATATGCAAAAACCTTCTGATTGTGTTCCTCATTTCTCATTTCTAGAAACATTATTGGAAGGGTGTGGTGAGTAAAATAATGCATATCCATTTCAAGGAAGATTTGATATGAACCTCAATGTTTAATAACTTGAGTCTCAATATTTGATAAGTTTGCTGATTTCTATGAGCTCGAGATATACATTGTCCAAATTTGTAATCTTGAGGTGGATATTCTATTTTGATTTAAATGGGATTGTGTTAATGTCTATATGAAATGCAATGAGCTCTCTTAGATTCAATGCATGGTCACATAGACATAAACATGTCCTTTCACTTGACTTCCATTTCACGTCTTGGGATGTATCCTTTAGTCCATATTAAAATTGTTTCCATTGAAATATGCTAGAAGGATGTGGTGAGTAAAACAGGACATATCCATTTAAAGCAAGATTTTATATGCACCTCAATCTTTAATATCTTTAAGTCACAATATGCACTGCAATCTTTAATGTCTCGAGTCTCAATTCTTGATATGTTTACGCATTTTTGTGAGCTCGAAATATACATTTGTCCAACTTTGTAAACTTGATGTATAGATTTTATTTCACAAAAAATGGGATCATGTTAATATCCATATGAAATGCACCCAAAGCACTCTCTAGATTCAATGCATGGTCACATGGACATATATAGAGTCTAGACATATGGATTGTGTTGAGAAATCTAGGGCAGCGAGATAAGTTGCGATTTCTCTTAATTTTGATAACTACTTGTGATGTTCTTTTACTTTTAACTTATGTATTTAGAACGAGTTTCTTCTTGTCTTGATTATTATAGTGTTCTTGTCATCAAACAACTACCAAAATATGAAGATCAATAGAATAAGTGGACACAAGATGTAGGCTGCTAGCTAGGGCCAAAACCTCTCCTTAGAGAGGAAAACCCACAAGAAATTCTTCTCTTCTTGTAGAATCTTCAAATGATGAATTCCAAGACCCTTTAGATTCAACACTGAGACCCTTCCAAGACCAAGTCAACCTTTCTTCAACAGCTTCCAGCAGCAAATTTCTGCCCACCAATGATTGCTGCAACTTCGACCTTTCAGAAATTGCTGCAATTTCGACCTTCCAGAAATTGTTGCAACTTCGACCTTCTAGAAACTGTTGCAACTTCGACCTTCTAGAAATTGCTGCTACTTTGACCTTTTGGAAACAATTGCTGCTTGGACCCCCAGTAACTGCTGCTACCTCGACCCCTAGTAACAGCTGCAACTTCGCATATGTGGGTGGTTAGGGCTTTCTTTTAGTCTCCTCATCGTCTTCGCTTGAGATGCTTTTTCCTTCTAGGCTAGTAGATCATCAAATAAGCTTCCTTAGGATTTTGATCCTTCTTGAGAAATATTTTTTTTTTGTCCTTGTAGTTGCAAAATCCCTAGCTTCTTCTTCACATGAGTGAGAGAAATAGACAAAAAAACTTCAAATTTCAACTTTACTTGTTGTCTTCTAGATTTCAACTTTACTTGTTATCTTCTGGCTTTTCTTTGACCTTCGCTTGCCTTTTGACTTCTTTCTTCTTGTGATAGAACTTCCTTTTATTTTCTCCTTCAAATGCTGTCGAATGCTTCTTATATATAGGCTTCCTTGGAGTACGAATAGCCCTAGACAGGGCCGACTTGGTCTTGGAGGGACATTTTGAATCAAAATAAATTCTTTCGACTTGTTACAAGATGCCCAATAGGGTCTATTACATATGACACCTCTTTTGACTCTATATAATGATGACAAATCCTAGAAGCACATAATGGGTGCTGAATGAGTATGAAACCCCGTGCTTTATAAAATGATAATAATATTTTTTCTTTCTCTTTTGCATCAAATACATAAAATCAAGAATACATAAAATATTATGAAGACCGAACCTAGTTACAAATTTCAACACTCCCTCTTAACTAGGGAGGTATTCATAATACTTGAAGGTACATGGACATTCTCATACTGAAGAATTATATAGATTGCTCATAGTTATATACATAAGGGAGTGACTCTTGAGTTTCATCTCCCGATGGCTCTTCCTTTTCCATTATTTATTATTTACACTATTTTACAACTATTCACCCAATCCCCATGATTATGTGTCAACATTCCCCCCCTTAATCTGAAGGGATGTTGGTGAGTTCAAGCATCGTTCTGAATCTTTCAAGCTTTTCTCTTCCAAGTGCTTTGGAGAAGATGTCTGCAATCTGCTCATTAGTGGAACAATGGCGTAGATGGATTGTTTTGGCCTCAACATGATGTCGAATCAGATGGTATTTTGTATTGATGTGCTTTGTTCAATCATGGAACTTTGGGTTCTTGGCCAACTTTATTGCAGAGGTGTTGTCAATCACGAGTGGAGTCGAATGTACTTGTTTTACCTGCAAATCTTTCAAGATTTTCCTGAGCCACACAATTTCTTTTGTTGCCTCAACTGTTGCCACATATTCTACCTCTGTAGTGGAATATGCTGGAATTGATTGTTTGCATGATCTCCAGGAGGCAACTCCTGATCCAAGACTCATAGCATAACCAGAAGTAGATACCCTAGTTTCTTTGTCTCCATCGAAGTCTGAATCAGAGTATCTAATCACGCTGAAGTCGCCCACCTGTGTATACTTGAGTCCAAAGTCTTGAGTTCCCTTCAAGTAGTTTAGAACTCTTTTTGTAGCAGACCAATGTCCCTCACAAGACTTTTGCATAAACCTGGAGAGGATTCCAATAGCAAACGAAATGTCTGGTCTGGTAGTATTCATGTAGTTGAGACTTCCTACAAGCTGTCTATACTTTGTTGCATCCTCAAATTCTTTTCTTTCAATGGATGTGAGCTTTAAGTTTTGTTCCATTGGAGTAGTTAGAGGATTGCATTTAGTCATGCCAAACCTGTTCAACAGATCTCCAATGTACTTCTTTTGAGAAAGGAATATTCCTTTTTTATAGATGCAATGTAGCTCTCATTGTTCCCTGTCATCAAAGTATCATCTACATCTACCACAAGATATACAACTGTTTTGCCAACTTTCTTGACAAACAAAGTTACATCATCAAGATCATAATGTTTGAAATTGAGTTTCAGAAGATGCTCAGTTAATTTTTCATACCAGGTTCGCGGTGCTTGCTTGAGGCCATACAAGGATTTCACAAGTTTGCATACTTTATGTTCATGTCCTTTCACAGCAAATCCTTCAGGCTGGGACATAAAAACATTCTCTTTTAGATCTCCATTCAAGAAAGCAGTTTTTACAGCCATTTGATGGACTTTCCAACCGTTCTGAGCTGCTAGGGCAAAGAGTGTCTGGATGGTAGCCCATTTTGCTGTCGGGGAAAAGTCTCCTCATAATCGACCCCTTACTTCTGTGCAAAACCTTTTTCCACAAGCCTGCCTTTGTGCTTGTCAAGTGAGTCATTAGCTTTATACTTGCTCTTGTAGACCCACTTGCAGCCAATTGGTTTGGTTCCCAATGGAGGATCAACCAACTTCCAAGTGCCATTCTTTATCAAGGCATCATACTCCTTTTGCATTGCTTCTTTCCATTCATAATGAGAAGCAACTTCTTTGAAGGAAGTTGGTTCGAAATCTGTAGACAAATTCAATTCACAATCATAAGAAACATCCATATCAACAGGTGAATCAGAGTCATCTACATCTCCTCCATTTTGCCGGATTGAAGTTCTTGTTCTTGTCTTTCCAACCTCATTAGGATGAACACTTTCAACTGTCTTTGTCAGCCACTTTGGGGGACTTCTTTGAGATGGTCCAGGCTGCTTAGTTGATTGAGTTGGGACTGAATCATGATTGAGTCTCCCAATTCTGTCAATCACATCACTCAAAGTATCATAAGTGGTTGGAGTTTCATGTGGGGGAGAGAGTGCTTCAGAAAAAGATTCCATAGATTGATCCAGTATAGGAATCCCACCTTCAAGATGTGGAATCTGATTATCAAATTCTTGAAATGATTTTGCATTTGCGAATCTATCCAAGCAATCAAGTTGCTGCGCAATAACATTGTCAGCTTTGGATGATTCAAGAAAGATTACATCTCTAGATACAACAAACTTTTTATTAACTTCATGATAGAGATGGTATGCTTTGGAAGTGTTTGAACACTGTGAAAATTCTATCCTGTAGCAACTGATTTACTTTTCCTACTTATTCCACTATAAGTTATCTATGAAATCATTTCAATAAACATTAAAATAAATATTGCTGCAGATATCACACCATAATACAGAAACACACATATGCACAAGAATCAGCACATTGACATAGATATTTTGAACTAATGTCCCCAGAAAAACCCAGTGTGGGAAAACCCGCGCAGCAAAGGAAGATTTTATTATTCAACGATTTTCTAGTACAACAGGGTGCCAAACTGGCTTACCCACACAGAGATAGACAAATTCTCCAACACTTCTTCTGAACCCAACATCAGCCCTACTGGCCTCTACTTGGCTTGAAACCCTCTGCATCAGCTTGTTGAGACTCTGCGCAGCCTCTCTGGCCTTCTGTGTCACTCCTGTAGCCTCTATGTGGATGACGCAGGCCCTACTAGCTCTGCGCAGTCTCTGCTGCCTCTGCATGGCTCCCTTTGGCCCTGCATCTGTCTCTTCTACCTCTCTGCGCTGATTTACCATCTCTCTGTTTTGTACTTGCTGCCCCCTGACTGCTCACCAGACCACTGGTTCAATTTATCAGCTAACCCCGCTCCAAAAATTGAACTGACTGATCTCCCTCTGTATATTCTCCAAGTGACCCTCAAGCCTCTTCTTATACTTTTCTCGTTGACAAATCAACGACTAAGATTAATTCCCTAATCAACGACTAAGATTAGATCTGACTTGATCCATGACTTTTGGACCATTCTAACACAGTTTCATATTATTTCACATTAATATTTTATTTTCCCTAAGTTTGGACTTAGGGATTACATTAAAATATTAATTATTTATTATCTCCTAAACTGTTTAGAATCTGCCCAAACCCTTTCTGGGTATTGGAGATCTCATGTGCCGTAGCCTCTCCACCAAGTTTCGTGCCTAGAGCACATCTTATGCTAACCCAAATCAACACTCCCTCTTAGCGAGGACTGTGCTCTAGCAATACTCCTCACTGAGCATCACCTTGATCATCCGGCATCAGTTCCTGTGCTGATGCTAAGCCTTCCTGCCCAACATCCTCTGCACTGCTGTATCTTGTACTGCTGCCCATGGCTCTACCATTGCTGCATTTGTATGACAACTCCCTATACATCTGTGCTGTTGCTGGTCCTTTCTCCCAACACTGCATCTGCACTGCAACTCCCTCTTCACACTCATTTCTGCTTCTGAAAGGGGTTCTTTACCATCCCCATCTTTTCCCTAAAGTAGTCATATTTTGACTTTCCAAGGGCCTTGGTGAGGATATCTTCCACCTGTTCTCCTATAGGAGTGTAGCTCCGCTGTACAACTGCTCGTTGGACATAGTGTAGGTTTTAACCCTGTATAGAAATTACCTGCATACGAATTTTAAAACACAAAATAAACAATGCGAGAGCATAACACATACAACACATATACACAGAGATTTTCCCCTGGATCCCAAAATCTGGACTACCAGCTTGATTTTTTCACTATGTTCCTTTCAATGTTACAATACATATTTATACATGCCGAAGCATCCAGTACCATGGACTGAAAACCACCGCGTCCAAAACCATGTGCGAAAAACCATGCACAAAACCATAGGTAGGTCCGCCCAACCTAATATAGGGTCCAATTTTTTTTCCCTAGGGCACTGCTCCGGACCACGTAGAGGGGGGCTAACCAACCCCCTCAAACCCCTCATACGTGACCCCCCC
>APFE030500880.1:137892-150428 GCA_000404065.3 Pinus taeda | reverse complement strand
GTACAGACCATTGCATACATCAGGCTACCGACTGCACTTGCATATGGAACACGAGACATGTCCTCTTTCTCTTCTTGTGTCTTGGGACACTATTTAGCAGATAACTTTACACTAACAGGAATAGGAACCTTCACTGGTTTACTATCCTGCATATTAAACCTCTGTAGTATTGTCTCGACATACTTCCTCTGGTTTAACCAGAGCATCATCTTTGTCCGATCTCTTTTAATTTCCATGCCCAAAATATAGTTTGCAACACTAAGATCTTTCCTATCAAATTTGGGGGACAATTGGGTCTTCAAATTCTGGATAATTTCTTTCTCATTTCCAACCAACAACATATCATCCACATACAAGACTAGATAAATAACACGGTCACCAATTAATTTAAAATACACACAGTGATCTGCTTTGCTTTGGTGAAGCCAAGTCCCCGTCTAAATGTATCAAATTTCTGATACCACATCCTTGGTGACTGTTTTAACCCATACAAAGACTTCTTTAACTTGCATACCAGTTCTTTCTTACCTTTCACCACAAAGCCTTCAGGTTGCTTCATGTAGATCTCTTCTTCCAGATCCCCGTGAAGAAATGTTGTCTTAACATCCATCTGTTCTACCTCAAAATCAAAAGCAACAACAAACGATAAAAGTAATCTAATAGAAGCTACCTTGGCAATAGGAGAAAAATTATCACTAAAATCAATTCCCGGCACCTGGGAATAACCTTTTGCTACCAACCAAGCTTTGTATTTCTCCACCTTTCTTTCTGCATTTGTCTTCTTTTTGAACACCCATTTGCTGCCATGGGTTTCCTTCTAGCCGACAACTCCACCAGATCCCAAGCCTCATTTGTGTGCAAAGATGCCATTTCATCAACCATGGCCTCTTTCCAGAATTTTCCATCCTCTGATTCTATTGCTTCTTTCACAGTTCTGGGATCATCATCAATAACAAATCAAGCAAAATTTGATAGAAAGAAGATGGACTATACCTTTCTGGCTGCCTTCTTTCTCGAACTGATCTTCTCACACCCAGAGTTTGTGGCTTTTCATCTTTCGATTTCTCTGCTGTAGAGTCTGATTCTTCCTCTTTAAGCTCAAACTCTTATCTTCTCAGGTTCCTTTGATGGGACTTAATGTTTAATAACATCTTTTACTTCTCTGAACACCACATCTCGGCTGTACACAACCTTCTTTGTTACTGGGTTCCAAAGCTTATAACCCTTTAAACCATCCTTATACCCAATAAAGATGCACTTTTCAGATTTACTATCCAACTTGGTTCTTTTCTCCTTTGGAACATGTATATATGCATCACATCCAAATACTCTCAGATGTGAAAGAGAGGGTTTCTTACCAGTCCATACCTGTTGTGGAGTCTTATCCTCCAACGCTGATGAAGGTGATCTGTTGACCAGGGAACATGTTGTCTCCACCACCTCTGCCCAGAATTCCTGTCTTAACCCGGTACCACTGAGCATGCTTCTTGCCCTTTTCATCAATGTCTTGTTCATTCTTTCTGCAACTCCATTTTGCTCAGGTGTGTATGGAGTAGTCTTCTGCCGTGCTATACCACACTTCTTATAGAATTCTTCAAATTCCTTGCTGCAAAACTCTCCACTGTTATTTGAGCTCAACACCTTCATCTTCTTCTCTATTTGGTTTTCCACCAGAGCCTTAAATTCTTTAAACCTGTTAAAGACTTCAAATTTCTTCTTAAGGAAATATATCCAGTATTCCTTGAGAAGTCATCTTTAAATGATACATAGTACACAGACTTACTTAGTGATGGAACCTTCACAGGTCCAAACACATCACTGTGCACAAGCTCTAATATCTGTTTCGCCCTCTTGCCACCAAAGGGGAAACTCACTCGATTCTGCGTCCCATATACGCAATTTTCACAGAAATCAAAATCCAGAGAGCAATTACTCATACCTTCTACCATACCTTTACCATGAAGTATTCGAAGGCCCTTCTCTCCAATATGTCCAAGCCTTTGATGCCACAACATGGTCTTCTCTCCAGAGACCACTAGATTTTTTGTTGTGCTTTTAGGAACCATAAAATTGTTGCTCCCATTAACAACAGTGCTACCTTGCAGCTTGTACAGAGTTCCAATCCGAACTCCACGCATTAATACCAGTGCTTCCCGAACCATTTTGTAGGTATCCTTCTCAAACACTGTTTTTACACTTGCATCATCCAACTTGCTTATAGAAATCAAATTTCTGGCCAATGCAGGAATATGCAGAACGCCTGGAAGTGTTCTAACTCTTCCACTTTGCAACTTCAACTTTACTTTTCTGCGACCAACGATTCTAGCCTTTCTATCATCCCCTAAGAAGACATCACCACCATTGTATTTTTCATATTCGCAGAACCACTCTCTATGGGGAGTGAAGTGAAAGGATGCACCTGAGTTAATCAACCATGCCTCATGATCTACATGTGTACTTGAAGAAGCCAAGTACACATCCCCACCTTCATTTGAGGTGGTTCTCTCCTCTGCAGAAGGAGCATCATCAGATCCCTTTTATTTTTCAGGAGCTTTAGATTTACAGTCCCTTTTGTAGTGCCTTTCCTTTCCGCATTTCCATCAAACCACCTTTACCGGTTTTCCTGGAGATTTAGATCTCCCACTTGATGACTTATTTTTGTTTCTGTTTTGGGACTGTCCTCGTATAGACAAGGCATCACCATTCTGTCTCTCCATATTTTTCCGTTTCATCTCCTCCGTCAGCAAGGATGAGACTATTTCATCAAATTGCAAGGCAGTTGCATTGCTACCTATTGCAATAACCAGACTATCCCACGAATCTAGTAGAGAACACAACAAACTGATGCACTTATCTTCATCTGAAATTTTAATATCAATAGATAATAACTGACTTACCACAATATTGAATGCGTTCATATGCTCTGTCATCGAGTTTCCATCTTTCATCCTCAGGTTATACAACTTTTTCTGTAGGAACAATTTATTCACGAGAGACTTAGATTGGTACAAAGTCCCTAGTTGTCCCACAAGGCCTTCGCCGTAGCTTCCCCTGATACATTCAGCAATATTGAATATGAGACACACAATTGTGTTGTGCTCTTTGCCTTCGGATCCAACTTCTTCCATTTTTCATCAGACACTCCCGTTGGTTTAGTACCTGGATCTACCACGATCCACTGATCTTTATCCACCAACAGATCCTCCATCTTGAGTTTCCATAACTCAAAACTCTGACCATTAAATTTCTTGATCTCTATCTTTCCACTATTTGTCATCTTCTTTCACCACCAGAATCGATCCCGCAGATTTCCTACTGAACAAGGTCTACCACAGGCCTTAGCGAAACCCCTCAGTAACAAAGGCGTCCCCTTGAAGCCAAAACAACTTTGATACCAAATGTAGGTTTTAACCCCGTACAGAAATTACCTGCATACGAATTCTAAAACACAGAAAATAAATAATGCGAGAGAATAACACATACAATACATATACACAGAGATTTTCCCGATCCCAAAACCAGGACTACTAGCTTGATTTTTTCATTATGTTTTTTTCAATGTTACAATACATATTTATACATGCTGAAGCATCCAATACCATGGACCGAAAACGATCGCGTCCAAAACCATGTGCGAAAAACCATGCACAAAACCATAAGTAGGTCCGCCCAACCTAATAGAGGGTTCAAATTTTTTTTTTCCCGGGGCGCTGCCCCGGACCATGTAGAGGGGGGTTAACCACCCCCCTCAAACTCCTCGTACAGGGGGGCTATCGCCCCCCTGTGACCCCTCGTTGCGTAGTTGGCGCAACAAAGGGGGGCTCCGCCTGCCCTCTAACTAGGGAGGCTAGTCGTGGAAAGATTATAGCACAACCCAACACACAGTCTTTGACAAAGTGACACCGGATATCAATATGCTTCGACCTATCATGAAACATTGGATTCTCAAAGAGTTTGATGCAACTTTGATTATCGCACATGATCCTGGTCACCTCCATATTCCATTTGAATATGTTCACTAGCAGTTTTCTAAGCCATATGGTCTCACACGAAGCTGTGCTTGCTGTCATATATTTTGCCTCAGATGAGCTCAGAGCCACAGACTTCTGTTTCCTATTGCACCAGGAGGTCATTCATGATCCAATGTTGAAACAATACCTAGAGGTACTTTTCCTATCCACTGAACTTCCTACCCAATCTACATCAGTAAATCCACTCAACCTGATATCCTTCCCCTTGGTGTACAAGAGCCCATAATCAACTGTTCCCTGTAAATACCTGAGAACGTGTTTGGCTGCTGCCCAATGTGCCCTCTTTGGTTCCACCATGAACTGACTGAGGGTGTTGACAGCGTAGCAAATATCTGGGTTGGTATTGACCAGATACATCACGGACCCTATGAGTTGTCGGTATAGGGTGGGATCGACATCTTTGTCTTTTGATGCATCGATCTTCTTCCAGTTGGTGATCATTGGCGTAGCCGTAGGTCTATAGTCTCCCATCCTGAATCTTTTCAGGATTTCTGTAGCATACCTGCCTTGCCCAAGGAAGATTTCTCCTTTCTGCTGCGAAACTTCCAACCCTAGGAAGTAGTGCATTCGTCCCAGATCCTTCATATCGAACTCTGTGGCTGGATTCTTCTTGCAGTCCTCAATGAGTCTGGATGATCCTGTCAAAAATAGATCATCCACATATAATACTAAGATAAGCGACTCATTCTCTACGACCAGATAGTAGAGATTCAGATCCGCGTCACTCTTGACAAACCCCATCTTCTGCAAGTAGCCATCTATTCAACCATACCATGCTCTCGGTGCCTGCTTTAGCCCATACAAGGTTTTCTTCAGTCTGCATACATGAGACTTTTTCTCATGAGTTTCAAAGCCCTCTGGTTGTTCAATGTATACCTATTCTTCTATTACCTCGTTCAGAAATGCCGTCTTGACATCCATTTGATGGATCTCCCATCCCATTTGGGCTGCAAGAGATATCACGGTCCTAATAGAAGTGTACCTGGCTACCGGGGCGAAGGTTTCCTCATAGTCAATCCCTTCCTTTTGAGCATACCCCTTAGCCACAAACATGGCCTTGTATTTCTCAACACTGTTGTGCACAACATATTTGATCTTGTAGATCCATCTCGAACCTACCATAGATCTGTCTTGAGGTCTTGACACCACCTCCTAGACATCGTTCACCATTATGGAGTTATACTCCTCTACCATCGCATCTAGCCAGACCTGCTGTTGAGCTGCCTCCTTGAAACTGGCAGGCTCTCCATCCTGAGCTACTAACGCCTGATATCTGTCTTGCTGTTTTCGCTCCCTCTTACTGTTCCTTGGCTCGCTGATGAATTTCTCTTCATCACACAGAATCTGACAAAGTTCCCTGCTAGTTCTTCCTCTGCCAGCAGGTGCTTCTGTTCTCTCCTCCTCCTCATCTTGAGAATCTTCTTGACCTGAGGAAGAATTCTTCACTTCTGTTGGTTGAAGAGGCATGACCAACGGATCCTCTTTCGACTGCTCCTCGAAAGACATTTCACAATATCTTCTGAAAGCTCTGTCTTCCATGAACTTTACATCTCGTTGTACTACTACCTTCCTACTCCCTAGAAGATAGATTCTATATGTCTTAGCGTTCTCGCTATATCCCACCATATATCCCTTTTCTGTAGTTTGATCCAACTTCTTCCTCTTTTCTTTGGGTATGCAGCAATATGCTAAACTCCCAAATATCCTGAAATGACTGACTTCAGGCGTCTTCCCAGTGAAGACTTTCTCTAGAGTAATCTTTCCCAATGCTCGATGAGGAGTCCTGTTTTGAACATACACAACTGTGTTGCATGCTTCCGCCCACATGAATTTTGGCATATCTTGATCATACAACATGGTCCTAGCTGCTTCTACAATAGTCCTGTTCTTTCTTTCTGCTACCCCATTTTGCTCTGGATTCTAGGGAGTTGTCCACTCTCCTATGGTGCCCTCCTTAGCGCAATAATCAGTGAAGTCCTTATCTACATACTCTCCACCATTATCTGATCGCAAAACTTTTATTTCTTCCCAGTCAGATTCTCCACCAGAGCCTTGAACTCCTTGAATCGACAGAAAATCTCATCCTTGGTTTTTAGAAAATAAATCCAAGTTTTCCTCAAGTGGTCATCAATGAAGGTAAGGAAATACTTGGCACCACTGAGAGCTTTGATGGACATAGGTCCGCAGATATCTGAGTGTATCAATCCTAGTACACTCTTGGCCCTGTGTTTGCTCCTAAGAAATGCCACCTTGGCATAATTTCCTAGAACGCATCTCCTACATACATCATCTCGTTCCGTACTCAGATCTGGAACTCATGTTATAGTGCTCCTGAGAATTCTCAGAGCTCCATGGTGCAAGTGACCCATCCTTCTGTGCCATAGTTCGTTCAAGTCCTTGTCCCCATGACTGCCTATTAGTGCCATTGGTGATTCTAGTTGTAATCCATACAACCGATTACTTTTGATCCCGATCTGCACTTTCTTTTTCCAGCTCGGGTGTTCGACACATACCTTTTCCTTGATGAAGTAGACGTCATAGCCCTTGCCTTGTAGTTGTGACACAGAAAGTAAGTTCATCCCCAATCCTGGTACATGCAACACATTTGTGGCACGAAACCGCTCTCCCGATTCTGTCTGAAAAACTATGGTACCCTTCCCTACTGGAGCCTTTGCCTTGTTTCCCATGGTGATCTGAAAGTTCATCTTCTCTTCTCGATATTCTAAGAAACACTCCCTGATTCTCGTCATATGCCACGAGGCTCCACTGTCTATATACCATACTTCTGATGATGCAGCACTAGTCATGCACGCCACTTCCTCTTCTAGCTTGGAAGCCAACATAGAGAAATCAAAATCTCTTTCTCTTGTGTAATCTTCGGAAAATCTGCGTGAGTCCCCTAAGGTGGATGCCTCTGCATCGTGGTCTTGACCCATAATTGATTTTCCCTTTCTGTCTATGATTACTTGCTCTGATACCATGTGAAAATTCTATCATTGCAGTAACTTATTTACTTTTCCTACTTATTCCACCATAATTTATTTATGAAATCACTTCAATAAACATTTAAATAAACACTGCTGCAGATATCACACCGTAATCAGAAACACACATATGCACAAGATAAGATAAGATAAGATAAGATAAGATAATTTTATTAACGTCCAACAAATGACCATAATAGGTCAACGGGACTGTCGGTTACAATGATTACATCATGCCAAGCCAGTGGACCAAACGGTCCCCTTTAACATTTCTTTTAAAAAGCAGAAAACACATGTAATTGTAAATGTAGAAGCTAGAACTCTCGACTTCGAAACAAAGCACTGCGATGAAGCAGAGAAGGAGAAGAAGAAGAAGGAAAAAGGGGAGGAAGGAGTCCCCTATCCAGTTCCTACTCCTAACATCCGAGGCCGAGAGAAGAAAACTGAGAGAAGCTTGTCAAAGTTTGTTGTCCTGTGGGCATACTGGGCTGTCGCTGCTGTCGCCTGGAGGTTCTAGGGCGCCTCCTAGGGGTGGATCCAATCCTGAAGTGATGGTGCAGTCTGGTGGGTCGCTTCCCCCCCCCCCCCCCCCCCGGGACCGCATTGATCTAGTCTCAGTGTCTGTGGGTCGGTCAATGGTTCTTTTGGTGCCCCGCGTTGATGGTAACGCCCTAAAGAAGTCCGTGATCTTCTGCATGGTGTCAGATCTAGTTGGGGGCTGAAGAAAATGGGTCCGAAATCTGAAGGCGTCCTGGAGATAAAGTGCAAGGCATCTCGGATCAACATATCTGAGGAAGCTGGTCAAAGTCTGAGAAGACCTGAAGAGACAATGGAAACGACCTCGAATCTCTTGTAACAGGGCATCCGAAGATGAAGTGTCTCTGTTTCTATCTCTTGTAAGTGACAGAGCTGGCAAATCTTATCTGCCCTATCGATGTGGTGATCTGTCTCCACCCGGAGTCTGTGAGACCCAACTCTGAGCTGTCCGAGGGGGACTCTAAGGGCATGCATCCAATGCTGGAACGTGTACTGGGGTCTGATGATGAGCCCATCCCTGATCTCTAGGCAATGCTCCGTGTAGAAGGCCATTTTTGAACGCAACCCATTGGGAGGGTTGGTCCATGTAGTCTGAATATATCGTCTGTAAATATCCTCCTTAATGATTTTATTCAGCTCTTGCTGATTGGGAAGGAGGGGCTTGGAGCATTCAGAGAGTACTGAAAAGGAGGGAGATGGTCAATCTGGATTCTTGAAGCCTCCAGAAGCTCTGTCACACCGGTGTACCAACATTTGGATCGACTTGTCTGCATATAGGCGATGTTCTCCGAGGAGCAATATGCTAAATATGGATATTTGTCACGACCCTTCCTTGTGTCTGCCAGGACTCGGAGCCTATGCAGGAGCGACACTAACCTGAATATCACCTTTAGTGGAAAGGTTGAGCCCCGAACTCTGCTAGAATGATGTGCTGAGGAACTGTCTGCTTGCACCTAATGAAACAACGCGAAAGGAGGGTCTAGACCCGCTCCGCTAAATCCCAATCCGACTCTAGGAGAGAGGGACCCCAAATCTCTGAGTCGTAAAGCACTGTGGGGCGAATCAAAGTGTCCATGATGCTCATTTTGGACGAGATGTCCTGGAAATGGTGCCGGAAACACTGCCTCTCCAGAAGGGCTAGGGAGCCATACCCTTTATTGATCCGAGGCTGAAGGGCTGGCCGCAGGCTGAAGTGAGGCCTTGAAAACTGAACTCCCAAATATGTATAGGTGTTGACAATCTCGATCTCCTCTCCTTTAAATAGGAAGTGGAAGTCTGAGGTTTTCTTGACTCCATTGAAGTTAATCACTTTGGTTTTACCCAAAGTCACAGTTATATGCCTCCAGTCACAAAAAGTTGCGAGAGCATCCAACTGTCTCTGAAGGCCTTCTTGGGAGGAGGCTATAAGGGCAATATCATTTGCAAAAAGGAGGATGGAAATCAGGACTTGGTGAAAAAGACACCCATCTGTATCTTGGATATGCTCCCGGAGGAAGGACTCAAGCTCATCAATATAGATCCCGAATAAAGTAGGAGAAAGGGGGCACCCTTGCTTCACTCCAATGGTGCTTCGGATGAAATCTGACATTCCTCCGACTGTGCGAAGGTGGCCAAGGACGGCCTCATAGAGGCGCATGATAGCTGTCAGGAGAGTCGAGGAAATGCCAATTTCTCTTAGCCTCTAGAAAAGATCTTCCCTCGGGACTGAGTCAAAGGCTTTCCGGAAGTCTACAAAGCAATAGTACACTTTAGAGGATCGATGCCTAGCCTCCTCGATCACTGCACGAAGAGTAAGGATATGGTCAATCTTTTGGTGGTTTGGGCGGAATCCTGCTTGGCCCTTGGCCCTGAGTTATCTTTGCTCAAGGAAATGGGAGAGTGTCCTGTGGAGTGTTGTAGCATATAGCTTGGAGAATGTGTGCCCAACCATGATTGTCTTGTAGTTGTTGGGGTCGGAAGTAGGCCCTGACTTGTGGATCGGTTAGATAATGTGGTGTGACCAACCATCCAGAAATCCATCCCGAACCACTTGGTTGAAAAGGTCTGCTAGATATCCTACTAGGGGGCAAAGTCCATGCTTGGAGAATTCTGCCTAGAAGCCTTCTTCGTCTGCTGCCCTGCTGCTATTCGTTGTCCATATTGCCTCTTTGATATCTTTGTCGGAGAAAAGGTGGCAAGAGGTGGGGGGGCAAGTAACCTGAATCAGAGGTTGCCCAGGAATGTCATACAACTGGGAGGTGTGGGAGAACATTGAGGCAGGATCAAGGTTGACTGGGGTAGGTGAGCGCTGGGAAAGGATGGTCCCCCAGAAAACTTTAGGGGAGCGAAGGAGGAGAGTAGAAAGACCCTGTCTCCTATGGACAATGAAAAGGCGCTTCTTGCGGCGAAGGAGGCGACGGTAGGCTGACACAAATATTTTGGACTAATGTCCCCAGAAAAACCCAATGTGGGAAAACCGGCGCAGCAAGGGAGGATTTTATTATTCAACCATTTTCTAGTACAACAAGGTGCCAAACTGGCTTACCCACAGATAGACAATTCTGCAGCACTTCTTCTGAACCCAGCACTAGTCCTGCTGGCCTCTACGTGGCTTGAAACCCTCTGCATCAACCTGTTGAGACTCTGCGCAACCTCTCTGCCCTCTGCGTCACTCCTGCAACCTCTGCGTGGATGACGCAAGTCTTGCTGGCTTTGCGCAGTCTCTGTTGGCTCTGCGTGGCTCCCTCTGGCCTTGCGTCTGCCTCTTTTGCCTCTCTGCGCTGATCTACCGTCTCTCTGTTCCATACTTGTTGCCTCTTGACTGCTCACCAGACCACTGGTTCAATTTCTCAGCTAACCCCGCTCCAGAAATTGAACAGACTGGTCTCCCTTTGTATATTCTCCAAGTGACTCTCAAGCCTCCTCTTATACTTTTCTCGTTGACAAATCAACGGCCGAGATCAAGTCCCTAATCAACCGCTAAGATTAGATCTGGCTTGATCCATGACTTTTGGACCATTCTAACACAGTTTCATATTAATTCACATTAATATTTTATTTTCCCTAAGTTTGGACTTAGGGATTACATTAAAAATATTAATTATTTTAATATCTCCCAAACTGTTTAGAATCTGCCCAAACCCTTTCTAGGTATTGGAGATCTCATGTGCCTTAGCCTCTCCACCAAGTTTCATCGCTAGAGCACATCCGATGCTACTCCAATTCAACAAATACCCCAAGAAGATACACTTACGACTCCTTGCACCAAGTTTGTTTCTATGTACCTTTGGTATCAAGGCATAATAGGTGGAACCAAAGACTTTGAGATGCTTTACCGAAGGAATGTGGCCATACCACATTTCATAAGGAATCTTGTTTCTAATAGCATTAGATGGACATCTATTCTTTACATATACAACACATAGAACTGCATCAACGCAAAACATCAATTTTACATTCTTGAAAAACATCATGGAGCACACCATATTTAAGATTGTCCTATTCATTCTTCAGCTACTCTGTCTTGGGGATTATAAGGCACAATTGTTTGATGTTTGATCCCATGTTGGCGAAGATAGTTTTCAAATTCATTTGAAGTGTATTCTTTTCCATTATCAATGCGAATAGAGCCAATATGAGATTATGCATCGTTTTCAATCCATGTATGAAAGTTCTTGAATGTTTGAAAAACATCAGATTTGTTCTTCAGTAAATAAACCCAACACATTCTGGTGTAGTCATCAATAAATGTCATCATATATTTATTCCATTTGCAGAAGGAACAGGAATTGGACCACATAAATCTGAATGAATGAGTTCAAGTTTTCTATGTGCTCTGGAATGTGAATCATGAAAAGACTGTTTGCTATGTTTTCCTAGAATGAAAGCATCACATTGCTTAAGTTTCCTAGGAATTGTAGGCAAACCAGTAACACCATTTTTCTTCAACAAGCGAAGGTTGTCATAATTCAAGTGTCCAAATCTAGCATGCCATAATAAACTTGATAGAAATGTACCTTCATCATAATGAAAATTGTATGAGAAATTTTATGCACGAGCAAAGGTACCTTGCAGCTTGAGAAGCATTTCTTCTTCTATCCCTGTCATGACAAGTGAGTGATCTAATGCTTTTTTCACCTCAACTTTGCCATCAAACATATGAATGGAGTGTCCTTGCTGGCGGATGTGGACCAAGGACAACAAGTTTCTCCTCAGCGGTGGGAAATATAAAACATCATGCATAAGAAAGTTTGGAAGACCAGGCAATTTAACCCTGATTGTGCCAAGTCCCGATGGCTTGAGTTTTGATTTGTCTGCCAAGTATATTGCTCCATCAACATTGTTAATAAATTTTTCAAAAAAATATTTTCTAAAGGTCATGTGGCAAGTTGCTCCTGAATCAAGCAACCAATCATTTTTCCAAGAAGCAAGTGAAACATTAAAGAAGTCTTTATTTACTCCAATATTACAATGTGCCACAACATAGTGAGCGGATTCAGTGCTTTACCTTTCACTTTGTCATTAGTTTTACCTTTGGGTTGATTTCTTTCCTGCTCAATTTTGTCCCAAGGCAACTTGCATGTGGATGCATCATGTGATCCATCTCTATTGCAACGTATGTAATGCAAATTTGACTTTTCTCCTTGAGAGTGTCTGCCCCCCCTGTCTCTGAAATTTCTTCCTTCTTTTCCTCTTCGACCACCTCTTCCTTGTTGAAATTTGGTACCGGAGGACATGTGGTTCCCTAAGGCTTTGATCTTTGGCCTAGGGAAAAGTGTCCAAAAGAATTTAATTTTTCTCCTAAAGTAACTTTATAATTTTTATAAAGTTAAATATAATTTAAAAGTGACTTTAAGTGATAAAGTTACTAAAGTCTAATTTTAAAGTGACTTTAATAAAGTTAATGTAAAATTAGAAAGGAAAAGTGACTTGGAAATAAATGACTAAGTGGGTCTTTATTAAAATGGGGTGAATTAAAAAATAGAAAGTGAGATTTAAATGTGCA
>APFE030500880.1:90559-137304 GCA_000404065.3 Pinus taeda | reverse complement strand
AAGGAGGAAAAGGAGGCAAGAGGTCATTCATTCTTTCATGAGCAGATTGAGAGAAGGAGAGCAAGAGAGCAAGGGAGATTTCTGGACAAGGAGGAGAAGGAGACAGCAACTTGGTACACATTCCAAGGCAGCGGTTGAGCAGATTTGTACAGTTGATTCAGCACACAGTAAAACACTGATTTTGGCACGATTTTCAAGAAATCCGTACAGCTGGTTTGCACAAAAATCCAGGATTAGTTTGTTTTTTTTGCATGCAAATCGAGGTTCGTATAACGCATTTAATGCAGGCCGTACATCAGCATTTAAGGCTGGAAGTGGGCACAAAAATCGAGGAGGCCATACAACATTTATTTCTGTCCTGTTTGCTGTAATTTCCAGTTTGCTGTGAGGCACGGAAAAAGAGATAAGTTGTAAATTTGCTTGCTGATTTTTTGCTGAATATTTCTCACTGTAAAAAGGCATTTTTAGAAATAAAGAAGAGCTCTCGAACTGATTTTTCCCCAAGAGTTGTAGGGGGTTTTTCCAGGGTCACATTGACCAAAAATCACTGTGTTCAAATGTGTTAAATCACTGTTTGTACCTGCTGATTTTTTATTTCTGCATTTTCCAGCATTCCGTAAAATTTCCAGAATTTGTGTTTTCAGCAAAAATTTATTTTTTCAATTGTTGAATGTATGGATATGGGAAAGGGCATTTAACTATATGGGAGAAATAAGGTGAAACTGAAAACCGGGGTGGGAAATGAGAAATTTCTACATTCCTCTGGAAGAATCTTGAGCAAGATTCTTTTCTCTATGTGCAAGACACAGCCTCTTCAGAAGACTCAGGAGGTGTCTTTTTCCCAAAAGCTTTCTCTCTCTCAACAAATTTATTCACAAGGGAAGGTAATTTCTTTAAAGTTTCCATTTGCTTGCAGTGACTCAAGATAATTTGAATAAGTGGGATAAAGTGCCTTGACAAAAGCTATAAGAGGAATGTCAAGTTCAACATTAGTGACTTTGATATCATGCATAATAGATTTTACTTCTGATGCAAGAGCAAGAGGATCATCATTTTTTAATTCAAGGCTAAACAATTTAATCATCAGTGGAACAACTTCAAGCGCAAAGTGTGAGTCATAGAGTTCCTTCAATTTTTGTAAGGGTTCAAAAGCATTTGAAAATGGCGAAATATGGCGAATCACCACTTCATTTACAGATGCTGTAATCAAGGCATAAGCCTTGCTATTCTTATTTTCCCAAATGGCGAATTCCTTGTCTGAGGTAGGCTGTTGTGGCTCTCTGTCTCCTTCTCCAACACACACTCTTTTCCACAACTCATTAAAAACGAGAGTGTGTTTGATTTTCCATGACCATTCTGGATAGTTCTCCTTCCCGGTGAGAACCACTCCCACAACAGATATCAATGAATGCATTGTAAACTCTGTGTACTGTAAAAAAAAATATACTTTTGCTGCCAATATGTTGTAAGAAATAACACTTCCCATGGTAGTTTTGTAAAAAAAATTACAAATCTAATATAAATATAGCAAAGGTATTATATGGGGAGGGGCTTATATGAGGGAGGCGGTGGGAGCCACACAGTAATATATAAAACACAATATTAAAAAGCAGTGGGAGCGAGTATGGAATAAACTAGAGTATGGTGGTATGGGGAGATATTGACCTGGACTGTGCGGAGTTGTTGACTGAGGGAGTGGTGTGTATATGTTATGGGTTCGGGCCCCATGGTGGGCGCCTCGACAACGGAGGGTGGTGTAATGGGGAGCCATGGAGGGTGGTGCAACGGGGAGCCACGGAGGGTAGTGCAACGACGGAGTAAAATGAACTTACAATGGGGCCTCGACAACGGAGGGTGGTGCAATGGGGAGCCATGGAGGGTGGTGCAATGGGGAGCCACGAAGGGTAGTGCAACGACGGAGTCAAATGAACTTACAGTGGGGAGGCACAGCGAACAGTGGGAACCAAACTGCTCGCAGTGCTGACAAAACAATGCGTAAGAACTTATGGAGGGGTGGCTGCTGCAAAACTCTCTCGTGCGGGCCTCCAAATACTCCAAGCACCCATTTTCATGGTGGAACTTCTAGGTCTGAGCAAAGCATATAAGATGCAGTGTGGGGTGTGAGGGTGTTGATTGTGCAGGAGGGAGTTTGACTGTGCAACATAGGGTCGAGGGAGCAGCGTTTGGAGGTTGTGTTTGGGAGCAGGCACACTGGAAGGAAATCACACCTCCTTGCAGCGTTTCCACAGCAGATTCAAAACCACAACATTCAACGTAACTGGAGTTCTATGGTGGTGTCTATATTCTACCACAATCATTCAATGTTACAACATTCATTCGCCATACAAATAAGCCGACATATACCAAACCTCAACACTGTCAATGCCATCCACAACACTACCCTTTCGCTGCGTACCTCCAGGAAATGCACAGTCCACGCTCACCGCACCAGGTTGCCTCAGTGATGCATGAAACCCAACGTTTAACGCACCAGTGCATTCAATAATGCATGAAATTTTGCAGGGATTTGACAAAGATGTCAATCTGCAAAGGATGCAAAACATAGGCAGAATAGGCAGAATGGAGGAGGGAGTTTGACTGTGCAACAGAGGGTCGAGGGAGCAGCGTTTGGAGGCTGTGTTTGGGAGCAGGCACACTGGAAGGAAATCACACCTCCTTGCAGCGTTTCCACAACAGATTCAAAACCACAACATTCAACGTAACTGGAGTTCTATGGTGGTGTCGATATTCTACCACAATCATTCAATGTTACAACATTCATTCGCCATACAAATAAGCCGACATATACCAAACCTCAACGCTGTCAATGCCATCCACAACACCACCCTTCCGCTGCGTACCTCCAGGAAATGCACAGTCCGCGCTCACCGCACCAGGTTGCCTCAGTGATGCATGAAACCCAACGTTTAACGCACTAGTGCATTCAATAATGCATGAAATTTTGCAGGGATTTGACAAAGATGTCAGTCTGCAAAGGATGCAGAACATAGGCAGAATAGGCAGAATGGGAGTTACAAAGTAGAGAGGGAAGCCAAAATTGGCGTTGGCTCTGATACCATGTCAGGCCAAGAGGTAACTCCTCAAATGAAATCTGTTTATTCATTTAGATTGCTCATAATTATATACATAAGGGAGTGACTCTTGAGTTTCATCTCTCGATGACTCTTCCTTTTCCATTATTAATTATTTACACTATTTTACAACTGTTCACCCAATCCCCATGATTAGGTGTCAACGCTATCTCATAAGCTATCTTTTTAGCTTATGTTAGTGCGTCTCATCATGTCAACCAACATTTTTATATAGCAATGCATTGACTAACAACTTTATCTCTCCACTAGATTAGAGCACAATGTTGGGGAGACAATGATTTATAGACATCTCTATCATTGCCTCTCAAGGCACATACCCCATCTAGATGTTCACAAGGTATGTCCTTTTAAAACCATTCTCTTCTTGGATTTACACTTCCTCAAGGAATCTCCTCTTTGACTTCTCTTTCCTATTGGATGCCCTACCTCATCCTCAAAGAGTATTAGTTTTCAAGACTACCCAATCCTCCATTCTTTCTTCATGATGTGAAGACAAGAATGATGTGTCTATCTCTCCCTCTCAACTAGGAAGGATCTAATCATTACTTTACATAAAAGAAATATACCCAAGCTCCCTCTTAACTATGGATTTGTTTCCAACAACAACTATTTGTTCTTCCGTGGAGATCATGCTACTATCAGCTGCTTGTAGGGCTCCTCTTTTTGCATCATCATGTCATGAATAAATTTCAATTTCTACATCATGGAGCCATCTCCTTTCATAACTTCTTTGGAGGGCTTCAACCATCTTCTACATTGTTGCACTCAGATTGTCAAAGTTTTGGGGAAGCGGAAGTACCAATTTTTTCAACAAGGACCGGATCACATATCAGCAGTCCATGTGTCATGGTCATCCCATTTTACAAGTTATATATTGTAAATGATTTTAGTAAAACCTTGTGTCTATGTAACAACCTAGGTAAGCCTATAATTTGATGATAAATTCCATCCTAAGAGGTTTTTTAATCTAACTGATTACCTGTGTTTTTCGACATGGCTAATTAGAGGAGTTTTTTCCCTCCAGCTTAAACCCCAACGCCAAGGTGAAATTAATTGTCAAATTATTAGGTGATTCCTAGTGTTTTAGTCGAGTATGATGTAAAAGTGGTTTGGGAATAATTTAAGCTAGTTGACTTAATTATTTTATTACTAGATCATATTGTGTCGTAGATGGGTTATGTGTCTTGAGGGTCTAAGCCAAATGTGTATTCCCTCTTTGAGTCTTGTAAATAAAAAATCTTATGTACTAGAAGGTTGGAAAAATAATTAATCCCCTCATGTGTAAATTAATTAATTTTCTGGCAAAATAAAATTAAATTCTAAGCCAAAAAAATTAATTAATTAGAGTCAAATTAAATTATCTTAGGAAAATAAATTCTCCAAATGGAAAAATTCGTGGGTTTTAAAAGAGTCAATTTTAAAGGTCCTCCACCAAGGGAATATTATATATTTCAAGAAAATTTGGACTCTCACGACCCTTGGTGGTTAAGTCGGAGTCAAATTTTTGTGGAAATTAACTCAAAATTAATTAAAAATGAATTAAATGATAAATTTGAAAATTCCTCAAAAATAAAAAATCAAGGGCCAAAATTAAAAGGTCTTGAAGTGTTTATTAACGAACAAGATTATTTTGACAAGGATCAAAGAAACTAGCCATTATTTTTCCATTTGAGGATTTATCTATAAATTTGAGAGTCAGTTGAGTCTCTAGTCATCTTGATCTTTGGCTAAAATTGCTGCTGAAGCATTTTGTAAACTATTGTTCCGTTTGGAACTATTTTTTCTACTATAATAAAAGACTTTTGGGTGCAACTCGAGGTGTTCTGGTTTGTTGATCTATGGTATGTATTGACTACAGACTTCCTATGTGGTACTTTATATTATTATTTTGAGATAATACATAGTGTGTGCATCTCAATCCTTGGTCTCCAGGTTCACAGACTATGGGCAAGGGTTACTTTGCTTGGATCTCTAGTTTTTATGTGGTAGATTGAATCTTCGCTTGGGCTATAGTGAGCATTAATTTTTCTGAAGTGTTCTAGCCATTCTTTTAAGGAAAAAATATCATAAAAATATTTTCTCAAAATCTATTTTAAAACCCATGTATATTTTGTAAATTAATTTTGTAATTTTAATTGTAAATTATTTTTCTAACTTGGGTTGGGGTTTCTAGATTAATTTTATATATATTTGGGATTTGGGTGTTGTAAATTTTATTTTTGCAGGTTAGATTAAGGAGTCAAGTGGAAGAAGAGCTAGATCTAGGCCCTTGAGGGTAAGATCTAGCCTCTTGGATTTTTTTGCAGGGTTTCCACGAAAGAATTTTCAGAAAATCAAAGAGTTGGAGCATAATTCTTTTTGGAGCAATAGTTTCAAGCTTTTCAGTTTTTCTAGCCTCGGTTTTGCCTTCCTAGGCCTCAGCGTCAGCCTTTCTCCCATCAGCGTCTTGGTTTCTAGACCTCCTAGGGCTAGTCGTGACCCTTAGGGGTTGCAACTTCCCTTCTTTACCCTAGCCACAGGCCCAAAAGGCCTTGCGGCCTCCTCTTTTTCTCTCGGCCTCCTTCCCTCTCGAGTCTCGACCTTCCTCTTGTCCTCCATCCTCCCTCGACCTTCCTCTGTCCTCCATCCTCCCTCGAGCTTCCTCCTCAACCCTTTTCTTCCTCCCTCCCTAGGCCGCATCCCTCTAAGGGCTTGCAGCTCCCTTTCCTTGGCCGTTAGGCCATAGGCCATAGACCTTAGGGCTCTTCCTAGGCCTCTAAGCCCTCCGTACCCCCAACACTAGACTTATTAGGCTTAGCGTTGCCTCTTTGAGGCTTTATCCTTCATCTTTGGGCCCCAATCTACCATCCTAGCCCTTTTATCCCTGCAAATTCGTCTCCCGTAGCCTTGTTCTTCATTTTCTTAGCCTCTTTTGCCCTAAATTGATATGAAACCCTGATTTGAAGTTTTAAGGCTAAATACCTGGCGGTTTTGTAGGCTTAAGGTCTCAAAATTCATAGTTTTCAAGTGGCAACATGATCCCAAAATTTGAACGAATTTCAACCGTGGGATCTTCAAGGCCTTGGGCCTAGGGTTTGACCTATAAACCCTTGTTTTGCTTCAATTTTGTTACAACAATCAAATCATTAATATCTAAGCCCTAAAACACAATTTAATTGGTCAAAATCAATTAGAATTGCAAAATCTAAAATTTCACAAGTTTTGGCTACTTGGGCATCTCTAATTTGACCTAGATCTAACTTTATTAGCTTGCTGGAATTTACAACATAACTGTGAAATTCAAGTCTGAAATATTTCTGAAGCATATTCTTAATAAAAATAAAAAAATTCGAATCTTCAATTTCCGGTAAAAACTTACTATTTTGAAACATTTTGGGCATCATATTCAGTGTTTTTAGCTTGCTGATCTGTGACTAATTTACTGTTGTAATAAATTTATCTGTTCCGAAATTTCTGAATCACACTTCGTAAAAGCCCTAAAATTTGAAATTTTTGAGTTCTAGTGCATTTTTACTATTTTTGGGCATATTGACTATCTATTTTTGACATCTTTAGCTTGCTGATTTGTGGTTGTTTACCGCTGTAAACTAACAATCATATCTGAAATATCACTGCATACATCATCACTAAGTGGGCTAAATAAGTTAATTTACATTCGCTGGTCATTGAGAAATTTTATGTTTTATGTTTAAGACAAATTTCATGATTTGAAGTGGTTTCCTCACTGTTGTTATAACGTTGATAAAGTTTGAATTTTTTGAATTTTTACTGCTGATATAAATTGTCATAGATTTGAAATTGACTTATATCATCTTTGCACTAAGAATCTGACATTGATCTTGTTGATTAGCATAATATCTTGTGTTAATAATCATTGGTGGATAAGTTGGTTACTTGAAATTTACACTTGTATCTCTTAGCACTTATCTTATCACAACATTGTTAAGTACTCTTGTGTTAAGACAAATTTCACATAAATACTTAAATAAATTAAGCAATCTTAACTCAAGATAATCTCACCCATAATCTCTTGCATAATCATATTAGATTTAGATTGCATTAATAATTTACCTTCTAGCATAAGCTAGGTTGATAGAGAGATAGGGCAACCCATCTCACTTGGCTTGAGGGTCCTCGACAACTCTTTGATGGTTAACATAGTGACCTTGTAGTTGTCAGAGCCACAGTCTCTACATCGTTAGAGACATCAGGTGATAGGAGCACAACATAAGATATCGTTAATCAGGCCCTAACCCGCTTCCTGTTGGCCTCCTTCCCACAACCTACCTTGGAGCCCAACTTCAAAATAGTTAATGGAAGGTTACATCTAGATTAGGCATTTAAATAAAAATAACCAAAATCTTTGCATCACACATAGGTCATAGGTTTGCATATTATTCAGGTTAGTCAATCGTCTTAAGCCGTGGGTGTCCATCCGGTCATTTGGTTCCATTTTACTATAAGCAAGAATTTGTGACTCCATTAAGGCACTGGTTTCATACTTAAAAATTTAATCTAATCAATAATCTTGCTCGAATTTAACCAATTGGCTAGGCTTCTCATCCATGTCTCCCAACTTGCAACTTTTTTTCCTTCATCTCATTCCATAGGGACTACCCCCCATAGCCTATTGTTGGGAGACAACTAGAATGTAGTGGGCGGGGACTAGAGTGACAACCCCCATCTTGAGCGTTGTTGCGGTGCCTGTAGAAATTTCTCATTTCCCACCCCGGTTTTCAGTTTCACCTTATTTCTCCAAAAAGTTAAATGGCCTTTCCCATATCCATACATTCAACAACTGAAAAATAATTTTTTTCTGAAAACAAAAATTCTGGAAATTTTACAGAATGCTGGAAAATGCAGAAAATAAAAAATCAGCAAGTACAAACAACCATTAAACACATTTAAACACAATGATTTTTGGTCAAGGTGACCCTGGAAAAACCCCCTACAACTCTTGGGGAAAACCAGTTTGAGAGCTCCTTATTTTTGAAAATGCTTTTTACAGTGAGAAATATTCAGCAAAAAAATCAGCAAGCAAACTTTTACAACTTATCTCGTTTTCCGTGCCTCACAACCAACTAAAAAACTTGCAACCAGCAAAACAGAACAACAATACTGCTGTACGGCCTCCTCCAAATCTGCTGTACGACCTCCTCCAAAATTGTTGTACGACCTCCTTGAAAACTGCTGTACGACCTCCTTCAAATTTGCTGTACGACCTCCACAAAAACTGTTGTACGACCTCCTTGAAAACTGCTGTACGACCTCCTCAAAATCTGTTGTACGACCTCCTCAAAATCTATGCACTTGTACAAATTTCTAGAAAATCGTGCCCAAATACTACCTTTTACTATGTGCTAACTCAGCTGTGCGGATTTGCTAAAATGTTGCCTTGGAATGTGTGCCAAGCTGCTGTCTCCTTCTCCTCCCTGTCCAGAAATATCCCTTGCTCTTTTGCTCTCCTTATCTCAATCTGCTCATGGAAGAATGAATGACCTTTTCCTCTTTTTCTTTCGTTAATCTAACCCTAAGTGACTTTTGGGTGATCCCTAAGTCCAATGGCTGAAATAGATTGAGATCAAGGGTTGAGATTAAATGCCCATTTAAATCTCACTTTCTATTTTTTAATTCACCCCACTTTAATAAAGACCCACTTAGTCATTTATTTCCAAAGTCACTTTTCCTTTCTAATTTAACATTGACTTTATTAAAGTCACTTTAAAATTAGACTTTAGTAACTTTATCACTTAAAGTCACTTTTAAATTAGATTTTAAGTTTATAAAAATTATAAAGTCACTTTAGGAGAAAAATTAAAATTTTTGGACACTTTTCCCTGGGCCAAAGATCAAAGCCTTAGGGAACCACCTGTCCTCCGGTACCAAATTTCAACACTCCTCTTACCGAGGAAGGTGTTCCTCACCACACCCATCTTGTCTCTGAAGTAGACATGCTTGCCCCGTGGTAAGGCTTTGGTAAGAATATCTGCAACCTGCTCATCAGTGGGAATATACTCAAGCTTCACAGCTCCCTTCTGAACATAATCTCTGATGAAATGATATTTGATCCCGATATGCTTTGACCTGTCATGAAATACTGGATTCTCCATGAGTTTAATGCAACTCTGATTATCACAGTAAATCACTGAAGGTCTCAACGGCTGACCAAATAAGCCAAACAACATCTTGCGAAACCAAATGGCCTCACAACTAGCTAGGTTGGCTACCATATACTCTGCTTCCACTGAACTCAATGCCACTGACTGCTGCTTCCGGCTGAACCATGACACTACTGCCGAACCCAACCCAAAACAGCACCCTGAAGTGCTCTTCCTATCAGAAGCACAACCTGCCCAATCAGAATCAGTATAACCTGCCAATATCACTCCATCCCCTGCCTGTAGTCTAGAATATAATCCACTGTTCCCTGCAAGTACCACAAAATGTGTTTTGCAGCCACCCAGTGAACCTTTCTAGGCTCACACATAAACTGACTCATTGTGTTGACTGCAAAACAAATATCTGGTCTAGTGTTGACCAAATACATCAAGGAACCAATCAGCTGCCTGTACAATGTGGGATCCACCAACTCGAAATCCGAAGCATGAAGCTTCTTCCAATTGGTGATCATCGATGTCGACATGGGTTTACAATCCTCCGTGTGGAATCTACCAAGGATGTCCACAATATACTTCCCCTGCCCCAGGAAGAAATGCCCCTCCTCCTGCCACATCTCCAAACCCAAAAAGTAATGCATCAAGTCGATGTCCTTAATCTCAAACTATGCCGCAAGATTTCTCTTGCAGTGCTCTATAACTCTCTCTGCACCTGTAATGACCAAGTCATCCACATACAGCACCAGAATGATAGTCTCCTCACCTATCACAATATAGTAAAGGTTCGGATCTGCCTCACTCTTTGTGAAACCCATCCCCTGCAAGTATGTATCTATCCTAGAGTACCAAACTCTGGGAGCTTGCTTCAGGCCATAAAGGGCCTTTTTCAGTCTACACACATGGGACTCCTTCCCATGCACCTCAAAGCCCTGTGGTTGCTCAATGTACACCTCCTCCTGTATGAAGCCATTGAGAAATGCAATCTTCACATCCATCTAGTGGGTCTTCCAACCCATCTCTGCTACTATTGATATAATGGAGCGGATCGAAGTATATCGAGCCACGGGATTGAAGGTCTCCTCATAATCAACTCCCTCTACCTGGGAGAACCCTCTAGCCACAAACCTCGCTTTAAATTTCTCAATGCTACCATCTGCAGCATGCTTTACCTTGTAAAGCCATCTGGAAGTAACCACGGATTTGCCCTCAGGCCTCGACACCACCTCCTAAACATCATTCTTCATGATAGAAGAATACTCCTCCTGCATGGCCTCTCTCCAGACCTGCTGGCTAGCTGCCTCCTCATACCTAGAAGGCTCAGAGTCAAGGATGCTGGTAGCCATTACCATATAGCTACAAAACCTCTCAGGTGGTCTACTCTCTCTGACCAGCCTCTTAGGGTCAGCAACAGATGTGGCATCTCTCAAGGTGTCCTGAAACCACTTGGGCTTCCTCTTCCCTGAGCATACTTCTCCCATTGGAAAATGAAACTCCTCCTCATCACCATCAGGAGCCTGAACTCCTGACTGCCTGTCTGCTGTCCTCCTGCCTGCACCTGAACCTGTAGAAGCTAAGGTACTGTGTGAACTGTCCATCAGTGGACTCCCTAGTGAACTGCTCTGTTGACTGCTCAGCATGTTGCCCAGAGCACCACCCCTCTAGCTTAGCGAGCCACTGCTCACTGACGGACCTGGCATCGTCATAGATTTACCTCCGAATCCTCCTGATCCCTACCCACTGGATCCCTGCGACTGACTCAACTGTTGCTGAGGGTCTGGCTAATCCAGATACTCTAACTCCCGTGACCTCCTAAAGGCCCTGTTCTCCTCGAACTTCACATCCCGCCTGACAACAACTTTCCTCTGTGCAGGAATGTAAATCCGAAAGGCCTTTGAGGTCTCACTATAGCCCACAAAGATACCCTTCTCTGTGGTGGGCTCTAGTTTGGTCCCCTTCTCCTTGGGAATGTAGGAGTATGTAATGCACTCAAAGATACGAAGATGACCAATATCAGGCTTCTTCCCAGAAAAAGCCTCCTCCGGAGTCGTGCCCCAAGGCACGATGCGGACTCTTGCTCTGCAAATAAACAGTTGTGTTGCAGGCCTCTGCCCACAAGAACAATGGCAACTCCTAATCATGTAACATGGCTTTGGCAGCTCCTCCGATGGATCTGTTCTTCCTCTCCGCAACCCCATTCTGCTGGGGGTTGTAAGGCATAGTGAACTCCCTCCTAATGCCTGCCTCCGCACAATAGTCAACAAACTCTCCAAGGGTGTACTCTCCCCCATTGTCTGACCTCAGGGACTTGATCTTCCAACCTGTCTGTGTCTCCATAAGAGCTCTAAACTCCTGAAATCGCTTGAAGACCTCATTCTTGGTCTTCAAGAAATAAATCCAAGTCCTCCTGGAGTGATTATCAATGAATAAAACATAGTACTCATATCCACTCAAGGAAACATGAGACATCCGACCGCTCACATCGGAATGAATCAAATCAAGTATCCCAATCGCTCTGCTGTCACTATTGGGAAAAGGGGATTTGGCAAGCTTGCCCATCGCACATCCTCTACAAGTATCAAAGTGATCAGCACTGAAATCTGGCACACCTATAGTGATCTCCCGCAAGGTCCTCAAAGCTCCATGATACATATGTCCCATCCTGCGGTGCTAAATCTCACACAGCTCAGAACTGCTAGCTCTGCTGTCAGTACTACTGCTCAATGCCAAAAGGGACTGGAATGCAAACTTGTACACCTTTGCATGGCGTACACCTATCGCTCTAGCTGAATCAGCTGGAGTGCCCCTGGGATACATCAACACTTGTCCTCCCCTGAACAGTACCTCATATCCTCTGTCCTCCAAAGTTGAGACGGATATGAGGTTCTTCCTCATCCCTGGCACATAAAGAACATCTGACACCTTCAAGGGAGGTTTGGACTCCCTCTGAAATGTCAGTGTCCCCACATCGACTGCTCTAACAACTCTGTCATCACCGAGTACTACCTCCATATCAGTCCCACTCTCTGAAAGCTCTGAGAAGTACTCACGGACTCTTCTCATGTGACGTGAAGCCCCACTATCTACATACCAGATACCCGAAGATGCTCCGCTAATCAAGGGAAAAGCATGCTCCTTCTGAACCTGTGTGGCAGGTGATCCTGCACTAGAGAACTCACATGTAGTGAACTTAAACTCCCGGTCAAAACGCTCTGCAAAGTCCTCAACCTCTGTTGAAGCTGCCATGCTCTAGTTCTTCCCCTTCTTCTTCTTCTTCTCCGGACACACAACTGCATAGTGTCCCATCTTTTGACAATTCCAACACTTCACCTTGGAATAGTCCTTCTGTGTGTTACCCTGTTTACCTTTACCTTTGCCTTTCTTACCTCTTGCCGACAGTGCTACATCCTCATCCTGCTGAACTGGCTTGGTTGCCCCAAGCTGACCTTTCCTGATCTCTGTCTGAATGCAATCATCCCAAAACCTCTCCCATGTGGGAAGAGTCTCACGTGCACAAACCCCATCAACAAAGTTCATCCATGAACGGGGGAGGCCATTCACTGCAATCCGCACCAACTCAGTGGGTGGAATGACCTCTCCAATGGCTGCCAACTCATCTCTCACATTAGTAATCTTTGTGAGATATCCAGCTGCACTATCATTACCCATCTTAATGGTCTCCAGCTTCTCCTTCAGGACCATTTTCCGGTTCTCATTGGTACTCTAGTAGAGATTGGACAATGTTGTCCACATCTCATAGGCATTTCTCTTTCCTCTCACATGAGAAATGCAATGGTCTTTGACTCCGTCTAGAATCAGTCTCTTACCCTTGTTGTTCTTTTTATTATAAGCAGCCAACTGAGTAACATCAGTACACACAACAACAGGGTTCTGTGTGGTATGCACCAAGATGTCCCAGACTTCTGCCTCCTCAAAGATACTCTGCATTCTCTCCTTCCAAACGCTGTAATTGTTATGCCCATCCAGCCTATCCTCCACCCTCAATCCTAATGACATCCTACTATCCTAAAACTGAAAAATAGCACTGTTGTAATAAAGATAAAACTGTTGTTTGTGAAAAATCAGCTCGTTGGAATTTTCTGAGTGAAAAATCAGCAGGTTGTAATTTTCCTCCTTGCTGTCCCAAACTGCACTTCAGCACTCAAGCTCTGATACCATGTAAAAATTTCTCATTTCCCACCCCGGTTTTCAGTTTCACCTTATTTCTCCAAAATAGTTAAATGCCCTTTCCCATATCCATACATTCAACAACTGAAAAAAAAATATTTTTTTTCTGAAAACAACAAATACTGGAAATTTTACTGAATGCTAGAAAAATGCAGAAAAAAAAAAAAAAAAAAAATTAGCAGGTACAAACAGCCATTTAACCCATTTAAACACAGTGATTTTTGGTCAAGGTGACCCTGGAAAAACCCCCTACAACTCTTGGGGAAAACCAGTTCGAGAGCTCGTTCTTATTTCTGAAAATGCTTTTTACAGTGAGAAATATTCAGCAAAAATCAGCGAGCAAACTTTTACAACTTATCTCGATTTCCGTGCCTCACAGCCAACTGGAAAATACTTGCAAACAGCAAAACAGGACAGCAATAAATGGTGTACGGCCTCCTCGATTTTTGTGCCCACTTTCAGCCTAAAACGCTGTTGTACGACCTACCTAGAAAAGCGTGCAAGCTGCCATAAATGATGTACGTTTTCCTCGATTTCTGTGCAAAAAACAGCAGTACAACTGTACGAATTTCTGCCTAGAAATGCATGCCAAGGTACACCCACTTGCTGTACAGATTTCTGCTCCTCGATTTCTGTGCACTTGCTGTACGGATTTCTAGAAAATCGTGCCCAATATCTGCCTTTCACTGTGTGCTAACTCAGTTGTATGGACTTGCTGAAATGTTGCCTTGGAATGTGTGCCAAGCTGCTGCCTCCTTCTCCTCCTTGTCCAGAAATCTCTCTTGCTCTCTTGCTCTCCTCTCAATCTGTTCATGAAAGAATTAATGACCTTTTCCTCATTTTCCTCCTTTAAGCTAACCCTAAGTTACTTTTGGGTGATCCCTAAATCCAATCGCTGAAATAGATTGAGATCAAGGGTTGAGATTAAATGCTCATTTAAATCTCACTTTCTATTTTTTAATTCACCCCACTTAGTCATTTATTTCCAAAGTCACTTTTCCTGTCTAATTTTACATTGACTTTATTAAAGTCACTTTAAAATTAGACTTTAATAACTTTATCACTTAAAGTCACTTTTAAATTAGATTTGACTTTATAAAAATTATAAAGTCACTTTAGGAGAAAAATTAAATTCTTTTTGACACTTTTCCCTAGGCCAAAGATCAAAGCCTTAGGGAACCACCTGTCCTCCGGTACCAAATTTCAACACTAGTTGCAGGCTGAGCAGCTCCCTCAAGAAATTGTGCAATTTTGGAGGGCAACTAGCCTTCCCTCCAGAAATTGCGCAATTCTTTCAGGCAGCTTGTTGGGCTCCAAAATTACAAAAATCTGCCAATCAGGCTTCATCCAAAAAATTGCATAATTCCACGCAGCAGGGTTGCCCAGCCCAAGAATTGCGCAATCCTAGGCAGCAGTCAACTGCTCTGCCCAGAAATTGCGCAAATCTCCTGGGCAGCCAGCCCAGCTCCCTTCTAGAAATGCGCATTTCTCCCAGTAGTTGAGCAGCCTCTTGCATGTGCAGTTGAGTTGACCGGTTCCCTCTAGGACCGAGCAAAAACGATTTGCATGCATGGGTTGCTTCTCCCAAGACAGCATGCAAAGGCATCCCCTGATTCAGGGATCTAATTTTAGCAATTGGAGGTTGCATGCAAGGATCATTTCGGAAACTTCCTACCAAGTGTCGCTCTTCCTAGATTTGTGGCATGCGCATCACATCTTTGATTTTATCAAAACTCATGAACCGGATGGTGCAGAGCTCATTCTTCACATTAACCTTGCAGCTCTGACATCCCACATCACATCTAGGAGTCGTTGACACATTTAGCTCAGTTGTTTTGGGGTAAGCCTGCCTTCCATGTCTTGTGTTGCATTTCTGGCGCTTTTTGTGTTTCGCTTAGTATGAATGTTGTCTGCTTGATTTCAGTGAGCGCTTGTTATCGTTTCGATACATACTACCACTGTTTCAGTTTTCATTTACATCTCACTGATGTCGCATGCATGAAACAATTTTTCACGAGCCGTCGTCGATTCAGCGACTCGCCTCACCCACATGCATGTTGTTCCATTTTCTTAATCTGTCATTCACCGTTTGCATGCACGATCATTCACTTATGCTTACACTCAGTATCGCCATGCATTCACATTCGCTTTCAGTTGCCCGTCGATGAGTAGGGCAGCCTTGGCCTGGACTCTGCCTCACCAAGACAACATTGCGCAATCCTGAAAGGGGAGGCTTTGTCTTCCTCTTAGGAAATGCGCATTTCCGCCCAATGGTTGTCCTCCAGTCTTACATTACGCAATTCTGAGGGACAGTCACTGTTGGCCCAAAAAATTGTGGAATTCAGTCATTGAGCCTGCAACCATTATTAGCAGAGATTGCACATTGCGCAATTCCAACAGTGAGTAGCCACGATGGACTATTCATTGTGCAGTTCCAGCAGTCAGTCAGCCTCCTGACAACCCGAACTGTGCCTTGTGCAGTCTTGGCAGTGAGTCTCCCGAGCTCCTAGCAGAATTTGCACAACCTTCATGATCAGTCACACAGGTATGTTGCAAGTCAGTTCTCAAGTTCATTTTGGTTTTTGACTGACAGATTGTTTGCCATAAGTGTTGCCATGTCTCCAGGTATCGCAGGTGTTCATCTGCCTCTCAGCCATAGTTTTCAAAACCGGCCTTGCAAACCGGTTACCAGTCTAACCAGTCAGTTAGCAGGCCCACCGGTCGAAACCGGCCAAAAAACCCGATCAGAGGGGGCACTTCACCATTTTTTGCAGAAAATGGTCCTAACTGGCCGGTTTGTATCAAACCGGCCAGTTTTGTCCTAAACCAGCCAGTTAGGAGGCACGCCCATGTGAGCCCAAAAAGTGACTTTTTGACTGTGTTTTAGGGGTTTTGGAGGGAAACTAAGGGTGCTTTCCCTCCAAAAACACCCTCTCCAAGCCTTTAAGAGGCCCCTCTCCCTCTCATTTGTCTCACACATCTCATTTGGAGTGTTTGTGAGTTTGCTTGGGAGCTTGGAGAGTGTTGAGTTTTCGCTGGAGTAGTGGAACAGCAGAGTTTAAGCTAAGTAGTAGTCATCATGCCTCCAAAAGCTAGAGATACTGCATGGGCTCATTGTGATATGATTGATGGCAAAATGATCTGCAAATATTGCCAAAAATCCATTCAAGGAGGGGGTATTAACAGGTTCAAGCAACACTTGGCTGGGATAGGAGGCCATGTAAAGCCATGTGGAGCACCAAACGAAATAATAGGGCATATTAGGGCAGAATACCTTTAGAAGTTTGAGACTCAAGTCACTGAACCAATAGAGAAGTTTGTGACTGCAAAGTTTGGGAGTCGAGACTCAACCAACTGAGTTTGATCATGATGACTCATGAGAAGTTTCAAGTGATAATGTTGATCACTATTATAGTATTATCATATATGTAGACTTGAGTCTTGTAGTAGGCCATTGGCCCCATAGTTTGTAGGCATTGTTTTTGCACTATAGAGGCCATTTAGAGCCTCATTGCTTATGTATTTTGTCGATGATATGTATTGCACTCGATGCCATTTTGATATATTCACCTTTACATGGTATATAAATTAGCAATCTTTGCATATTTTGTCTCTATTGGCTTGGAATCATGGTTTTAAATCTTAAAAATAGTTTTTTCATTAAAAATTAATTATTTAATGTATTTTTCTAAAACCAGTTCGTTTAGACCAAACCAGTTCCGGTCGGTAAACCAGTTCATTAGGTGGACCGGTCCGGTCACCAGTTCCGGTTTTAAAAACACTGCTCTCAGTAGTACAGGTACAAAGGTTTTCAGGAGAGCAAAGTCAAAGACACCGTTGAAAGCACACTTGGGGATGCAATTGATCAAGTGTCTATGAACTCGCCTAGCCACGAAGACATTAAGTTGTTTGTAGACAAGGACATCAAGATATGACGGCAGCAGCATCACAGTAAGCAACACCATGAACAGCAGCAGAAGGCAGCATATCAGATGTAATGAATGCAAGAGGAAGGTTGTTGACAACACAGAGACGGAACAAAGTTGCAAGCTCAAGCAGATATACTTGTGGTGAAAGCAACTTTGGAGACTCAGGTTATGAGGTGACGACGCGACATGAAGATCACGCGAAGGCAGAGAACGAAACAGAGGAGTTGCATGTGCTCAAGCAGCAACTTAAGGAAGAACAGGAGCTGCACAGAAGAGAGAATGAGTTGCAACAGGAATAGGTACAGCAAGGGGCGCAACATGCACAAACGGATGAAACTGCGCCTATATAACTTATAGATTCATCCCAGCAACTGGCACGGAGCAGACATGGTGAGTGGTGTTGTTGATCGCATGCAAGGGAATTCAGCAGCATGCATGTCATTGTGCACACGCATGCGATCTAACCCATTTGGCACACTCACCGAAGCAAAAAACTAGAAGCAAGTCCAACTGGAGTTGAACATGTAGTTGAAGCACACACTGGAAGATCAACACGGACACTATGCATCAGTGTGTTGTCGGTTTGTCTACACCCAAGAAGACCATGTGCATGCTATCAGACGAGTTAGACAGAGGAGCCATATCAATGCACCCGGATGCAATGAAGGCAAGAGTTCGCTTCAGCAAGATTTCACCATTGAGTGCACAGACAACAAAGCTTGGCATTAGCTCACCACCTTCACCATCACGAGCATGTCAAAGAGTTGGTCTCATCACAACAGATCGAATGTCAGTGATGTCTTGCATTGCTTGCTCAAGCCATTTTATCTCACATGGGCACATGTGCATTGTAATGTAATGTCTTGTCAAGTGGAAGTTCAAGTATCAATAGTTGGATGTAACAATCATAGAGTAGATGAAGAGTCATGAGGGTAGATGAACTATCACAAAGGGGAATGTCAAGGGTCACCCCACCCTTTGTTATAAATATTCTCTCATAACTCATTGTAAAGGCTTTTGGTCAGCCAAGCTTCTGATAAGACTATCTTGGAGAGAGCTTGGGCAGTATTGTAACGAGCCTTGGCTTCTCCACTACGTAGGGCTAGTATATCTCTTTGGAGGAGCAGGCAAATGTGGCTATAACGTTCCACTGTCGGAACTAGTGGTTGGACATGGATGTATTGTATGACTGGAACTTACACTTATTAATATAACAAAACCAACATGTTTCATGCATATGTTGTATTGTATTTCAGCAATATGTGTACTCTAAATGATATATGTATCTGTTTTCTTATGCATGCAAGTATAGCTATTTTTGTGTATGTATGTATGAATCTTTCTGAAACGTGTTGTTGGTTTAACTATCACTTTGGATTGCTAGCTAACTTGACTTCCATGTTGTGATGCATCTTTGTTCGTGTGTTCCCTTCCAAGCCGCGTACTATTACAAGCTTCCAAGGGGCACACTCACTCCACCCTCAGTGTGTTAGAACCTCTCATGCACCTTCCTTGACATACTGCAACTGTCACACCCTTGCTACCAACAGAGACATCTTACTTGCCTCTGTGTGAAATCGCAGTCAAGGCATTATCATAACACCCACTCCTGGGACTCCTACACCAAATGGTATGAGATCTAATTGGGACTTCTTACCGGGGAGATCCCCTTACCTGTTGGCGGGTCCAACACCATCAACATTTTGGCACTAGGAAGGAGGGCCAAATGAAAAGCTGAGTCCTCACATATGTTTTGAATCTCTACATATCTATCAAGACTAACGACAGAGTTGCTCTTCCGGAGTGTATGTCTTATGGAAACGACTACATAATCTCGAAAGAGAAATCGAATAACTTGTCACATAAAACATACGATGGTGGAGGCCACGTAGCCTTGGTTAGGCACGCAGTCGGCGTTGTAGGCTCATGCGAAAGACATGGAATCTTTGAAGAATACATGACTTGCACGTTGTTCATCTACACGCTTCGAGGGCAACCCCATGCACTGGTGTGCCACGCTGCCCGAAAAATCTATTCATTCTCTTGCTCATCTAGTCGCAAAGACAGACCGTGCTTTCAATTAGTTTAACCATAAAGCACTCAATCAAGAAATTATGAAATTATGAAAAGCACCCAATGAATCCGTTGATCAGTTTCACACACGCTTTTGTAATCTTGCATACTGATTTCACGAAGATGAAATTGATTGGGAATTTCTTTATGAAATATTTGAGTACCTTCTTCGCATGTCCGAACCCCGCTCAACACACTTCGGTTATGGAGCTGCGCAATCACAGGCAGGCATAGTTGTTGTCACAAGTGACTATTCGCCTTCACCTCATCTAACAGCTCCACCACTGCGAAGTGATGTGGGAAATCATGCACACACATTTGTTGAACTATCACATCCTCCCACCCCACCTGCTCTTGATCTCCGCGCAAATTTGGCTTGCAAGCCTATTGGTTGTCACGTGGATTCATTCCCTCAACCTCTGTCCCCACATTCTGTTGATCCTCCGGATTGTACTACCTTGTGTTTTCCCATTTCAAACTACTCACCTGTTGTGAACGAGGATCAAGTTGTTGACGGAGTTGGTGTATGCAGCCAACCTGCGCCGTCATTCATGATGAGTGTGTGCGGGAATCTAAAGAAGAACCCACGGTGAAGGATGACTTCCTACCAGCCGCCCCTCATCCGCTTTATCCTGACATCCCTTGTGATTCTGCCACTGTCGATTTCCCCTATGAAAACTCATTTCTGGATGTTTCTACTTTCGATCGTTCACAGGACACGTCGAATGTCAGTTTGTCATTACAGTGCGGGGAGGACACATCTTCCTCTGAAATCTGTCCAATTTGTCATCTTGTCATTTCTAAAAACACAGAGGGTGAACATCTTTGCTTCTCATCTACTCCTCTACACGAATCATCAAATCATGAGGATGTCGGTAGATATCCTGAATTTTCTGATCTTGGTTGTCATGATCTCTCTAGTTCTTCATCTGACCACGATGTTGATTCAATCGTTGTTAATCTGTCTAAGACACTAGCCTACTATGATCTATCTGTCAACGAAGTCGACACCCCGCACACTGTCGAGGCACTTCGGCCCGAGCTGATGGTTATGTCAGGCCCTCGCTGTCTTGAGGTTGGTTTCACTTCTGGTCAGGAAATTGTTGAAACACTCAAGGCTCCTCATCACTCTCTGCTTTGCATTGAAGATCAACCAAACACCCAGATTTCGTTTCCCCCACTCAAACTACATAATCCCATCGCTCATGCATTGGAGGAATCTTACACAGCAAGCACACATGCACAACGTAAGTGGTCTACCTTTCTCACGTTTGCTTACATGTCACAGTCAAGAGAATGCATACACTCAACATCTGCACGCAGTGTAGCACAGCACCATTGCAGCTCCACAGAGTGCATGTCATGCGCTTTCACTCATCTTTGTTATGTGGTCGCTTTTAAGCTCTAAGTGTGTCTGTCTTCATCGTTATATTTTTCATGCTTGTTGGTTTGCGCAACTGCGATGTTCGCAAACCATGCCTTCACCAACATGGGTCAACCAATGTGCCGGTGGCTGCATTGGAAGTATCACTTCATGTGAGATGACCCATGCACTGTTAGCTTAGGAATAATAGTGTTTGCTTTTGAGGTGTTTGCTTGCATGCATGTTTGCTTCTTTCTTCATGTGTTTGTTTGCTTGCTTGCTTGTTTGCTTCCGCATTTGCTTTTGTTTCTTGCTTTGCTTTTTGGTTTGTTTTTTTGTTATTGTCCGTAGGTTAGTTCGCATGGACCATGTGCAACTCTTGAAACAAGCTGGGTAAAGTACAAGAGGACTTGTACAACTATCAACATTTGGTTATCTATTGTTCACTCTCTTATGTAAGAACTTGTTGTCTTCAGTACAGGATACATCAATGGAAAATGCGTACTGTTGGAAGTGAACCTTGGTGAAAACACAACGCTTGCGCGCTAACTAGTATCACCTACTCTAGTTAGTTGTTTTTCGGTTAATCCTTGTCGAGTCAGTCAAGTAGTGTAAGGTGAGGGGGAAAACCTTAACAAGCACGTTAGAGGTATACATAAACTGCTCCTCTGAAGGAACAACCTCTTCTATTCTCAATAAGTCAGGATCCCTCTTCCACCTCTGAAATGAATAAGTGTTATGCACGGTTATGAAGATGAAAAATGAAAATGTGAAAAAAAATTGAAAAATGACAAAGAGTAAGGTGAAAGAAGAGAAAGGCTTCCTATGCAGAGAGGTGATGCAAGTAACTCCGTTGGGGTACGACCAAGCTCGCTAGCAGCAGAGCGATGCTTGTGCTCCTGCATGACTCCATCAAGGTACTGTCCAGGCCTGCTGGCAACGGAGCAACACCAAAGATGAAATTAAGACTTTGACAACTAACTACTTGTGCATCATATACTACTCTTAACCCCAATCAAAACAATTGTGTTGCCTTGGCTTGGAATGTGTGACCGACCAAGGGCTTAGCAAATGCTACATCTTACAATCAAGCAAGTGTGGAAACCAAGACGAACTGAGAACTTAACAATACTTCTGGAGGTGTTAGACTTGCTTTCCACAAACAAAGTCCATTCAGAGAGCTGGAGTTCTACCAGTGTGTTGCCAAGTGTTGTAGCAGCTACAACCACCCTCCATAATTTTGCCTTAGCTTCATTTTGGAGCCTCCCTACCAACCTTTCACAATAGCATGTCTTGCCTTGTCAAGTACAAATGCTTCAGTGATTTTCTTGCAAAAAGACACCCTGTCTATCAAAACTTAAAGCATTCCCCTCATGGGTTGTTCCTCTGGACTTGGTCCAACTGCAAGCTGAGAAGCTCACTCAAGAAATTGCACAATTTTGGAGGGCAACCAGCCTTCCCTCCAAAAATTGCGGAATTCTGTCTAGCAGACTACTGGGCTCCAGAATTGCGCAAATCTGCCAGTCAGGCTTCATCTAGAAAATTGCGCAATTCCTCCTAGCAGGGCCGCTCATCCCAGGAATTGTGCAATCCTGGGCAGTAGTCAGCTGCTCTATCCAGAAATTGCACAAATCTCTTGAGCAGCGAGCCTAGCTACCTTCCGGAAATGTGCATTTTCTTCTAGCAGTTGAGCAGCTTCTTGCATGTGCAGTTGAGTCGACCGGTTCCCTCCGGGACCGAGAAAAACTGATTTGCATGCATGGGTTGCTTCTCTCAAGGCAGCATGCAAAGGCATCCCTTGATTCAGGGATCTACTTTTAGCAGTTGGAGGTTGCATGCAAGGATCATTTTGGAAATTTCCTACCAAGTGTCGCTCTTCCTAGATTTGTGGCATGTGCATCACATCTTCGATTTTATCAAAACTCATGGACACTGCAGAGCTCATTCCTCACAGCAACCTTGCAGCTTTGACATCCCACATCACATCTAAGAGTCGTCGGCACATTCAGCTCAACTATTTTGGGGTAAGCCCACCTTCCATGTCTTGTGTTGCGTTTCTGGTGCTTTTTGTGTTTCGCTTCGTATGAATGTTGTCTGCTTGATTTCAGTGAGCGCTTGCTATTGTTTTGATACATACTAGCTTGTACTAGCACCATTTCAGTTTTCATTAACATCTCACTACTATCACATGCATGAAACAGTTTTTCACGAGCGGTCGCTGATTCGGCAACTTGCCTCACCCACATGCATGTTGTTCCGTTTTCTTAATCTATCATTCACTGTTTGCATGCACGATCATTCACTTATGCTTACACTCAGTATCGCCATGCATTCACATTCACATTCGCTTTCAGTTGCAGCCTTGGCCCAGACTCTGCCTCACCAAGATAGCATTGCGCAATCCTGAAAGGGAAAGTTTTGTCTTCCTCTCAGGAAATGCGCATTTCTGCTCAGTGACTGTCATCCAGTCTTGGATTGCGCAATTCTGAGGGATAGTGACTGTTGGGCCAGAAAATTGCGCCATTCAGTCACTGAGCCTACAACCATTGCTAGTTGAGATTGCGCATTGCTAGTTGAGATTGCGCATTGCGCAATTCCAGCAGTCAGCAGCCAGGCTAGACTGTGCATTGTGTAATTCGAGCAGTCAGTCAACCTCCTGACAGCTTGGACTATGCCTTGCGGAGTCTTGGCAGTCAGTCTCCCGACCTCCTAGCGGAAATTGCGCAACATTCATGATAAGTCACACAGGTATGTTGCAAGTCAGTTCTCAAATTTGTTTTGGTTTTCAACTGACAGATTGTTTTCCATGAGTGTTGCCATGTCTCCAGGTATCGCAGGTGTTCATCTATCTCTCAGCAGTACAGGTGCAATGGTTTCTAGGACAGTAGAGTCGAAGACACCGTTCATAGCACACTTGGGGATGCAGTTGATCAAGTGTCTATGAACTTGCCTACCCATAAAGACATCAAGTTGTTCGTAAACAAGGACATCAAGATATAACGGACCAGCATCACAGCAAGCAACACCATGAACAGCAGTTGAAGGCAGCATACCGGATGTAACGAATGCAAGAGGAAGGTTGTTGACAACACAAAGGCGGAACAAAGTTGCAAGCTCAAGTAGATCTACTTGTGGTGAAAGCAACTTTGGAGACTCATGTTATGAGGTGTCAGCACGACATGAAGATCACGCGAAGGCAGAGAATAGAACAAAGGAGTTGCATGTGCTCAAGCAACAACTCAAGGAAGAACAGGCGCTGCACAGACGAGAGAATGAGTTGCAGCAGGAACAGGGATAGCAGGGGGCACAACATGCACAAACGGATGAAACTGTGCCCATACAAGCTCTAGATTAATCCTAGCAGCTGGCATGGAGCAGACATGGTGAGTGGTGTTGTTGATCGCATGCAAGGGAATTCAGCAACATGCATGTCATTGTGCACACGCATGCATGTCATTGTTCACACGCATGTGATCTAACCCATTTGGCATACTCACCGAGGCAACAACAAGAAGCAAGTCCAACTGGAGCTGAACATGTAGTTGACAGTTGATGCGCATGACCACCAGCACACACTAGAAGATCAGCATGGACACTATGCATCAGTGTGTTGCTGGTTTGTTCGCACCCAAGAAGACCACGCGCATGCTATCAGACGAGTTGGACAGAGGAGCCATATCAGTGCACCTAGATGCAACGAAGACAAGAGTTCACATCAGCAAGATTTCACCATTGAGTGCACGAACAACCAAGCTTGGCATCAGCTCACCACCTTCACCATCACAAGCATGTCAAAGAGTTGGTCTTATCACAACAGACCAAGTGTCAGTGATGTCTTGCATGGCTTGCTCAAGCCATTTTGTCTCACATGGGCACATGTGCATTGTAATGTAACGTCTTGTCAAGTGGAAGTTCAAGTATCGATAGTTGGATGTAACAGTCAGAGTAGATGAAGAGTCATGAGGGTAGATGAATTGTCACAAAGGGGAATGTCAAGGGTCTTTGCTATAAATAGTCTGTCATAACTCATTGTAAAGGCTTTGGGTCAGCCAAGCTTCTGATAAGACTATCTTGGAGAGAGCTTGGACAGTATTGTAACGAGCCTTGGCTTCTCCACTGCACAGAGCTAGTATATCTCTTTGGAGGAGCAAGCAGTTGTGGCTGTAACGTTCCGATGTCGGAACTAGTGGTTGGACATCGATGTATTATATGATTGAAACTTACACTTATTAATATAACAGAACCATCACATTTCATGCATATGTTGTATTGTATTTCTGCTATCTATGTACTCTAAATGATATATGTATATGTTTCCTTACGCATGCATGTATAGCTATTTCTATGTATGTATGTATGAATCCTTATAAAACATGTTTGTTGGTTTAACCATCACTTTGGATTGCTAACTAACTTGTCTTCCATGTTGTGATGCATCTTTGCTCGTGTGTTCCCTTCCAAGCCACGTACTATTACAGGTTTCCAAGGGGCGCACTCACTCCACCCTCGATGTGTTAAAACCTCTAATGCACCTTCCTTGACTTACTGCAGCTGTCACACCCTTGCTACCAATAGAGACATCTTACTTGCCTCTGTGTGAAATAGCGATCAAGGCATTACCATATGACCCACCAAATGGTCTGAGGTCTAATTGGGACTTCTTACCAAGGAGATCCCCTTACATGTTGGCAGGTCTAGCACCGTCAATAGATTCTTAATCATGATCAATTTTCTTTCATCGTGGATGAGGTCCTATACTAGGTATGCTCCTTCTACATGACTATCTTGAGCTATATCCACCATGCTCCTAATATTCTAGAAGATATTTCTAACCATGTATTTTGTTCTTATTGCAAATGCTACTTCTTCATGAGTATCTAGAACTCTATGCTAGAAGATGTTTCTAGTCATGCAATTTTATTTTTATACCTACATGCTCCTATCCTATTCAAAGCCTTGAAAGAAGACTTGAAGTAAAAAGTTTGATTTAGTCATAGTAGAGATCCGCAAGATTTTCCTTTTTTTGCTTCTTTTCTTCTTCTTTCATCTCTTGAGTCATGTGGGCTTCTTCCCTCTTTCTTTTGTTTTTTTTGTCATTCTTAATCTTAGGACAATTCATTTTGTAGTGTCCATATTCTTGACATCCATAGCATTGGATTTTGGACATGTCTTTTGTTGTTTGGTCTTCGTTGACCAAATTTGCCAAATTTTCCCTTTCTCTTGGCCATGGTAGCAAATGCTTGCTCCTTTGATCCCACATCTTCCTTTGCTTCAAGTCTGGTTTCCTCTATCCTGCATATAGACCACATTTCACTAAGTATGGTTGCTTCCTTCTTGGCATATATGCTTGATGTGAAGTTGCCCCAGTCCTCAGGTAGAGCATTGAGTATTACAGTTGTCATCTCTCTGTCAAACATGACTTCCCTAAGCTCTTGAAGTTGATTTCTCATTTCAGATATTTTCATGTAGGGATCTATTCCTTCCTTTGTTATCTTCATCTTGTAAATTCATTCCTTAGAAATATTACTTCTCCTATTGTAGAGACCGAGAATAGCTCTACTAGCTTATCATAAATTTATTTTGATGCTTCAAATTTGGAGACATAAGGAATGAGAGAGTCTTTGATTGATTCTATTAGAATCCTTTGAGCTCTTGTCTTATCCTTATTGTACTTAGCTAAGGCTTGAGTTTGTTCCTTAGCAGGGATAGTGATATTCCCTTTAACATGTCCTAGGAGTTCATTCTCCTTGAGAAGTAAATCAATACTCTTCTTCCATGCAAGAAAGTTGTTGGTACCTACCAATTTATTGCTTTCCTTGCAAAAAGGCATTGATGTATATTCAAAAGGGGGCATATATTTGCTTAATAGATTTTGAGATGTAATGGATTTGCTTCCTCCTTGAAGATTTGATGGCTTGCCTTCCTAGGATCTTGATGTTCTTCAAGTTGCCTTCTCCAAGTGGACTTGCTTGATGATGAGATTTGTTTGATGAATTGTAGCTTGATGTAGGTCCTGCTTTGATCTGCTCTTCTTTGTAGGTACCTTTATGTAAGGCTCTTCTTCTTGCTATGTAGTTTTCCTTGATGAGTGATAGGTGATAGGCCTTCCTTTCCTTGAGTAGCTTTGGCTTGATGCTTCAACCTTGTGGATGACTTTCCTTGATGAGTGTTTTTGAGTTTCCCTTTCCTTGATGTGTCACCTTAGATCTAATTCCATGTTGAAGAATCTAGGGCAATCTAGTGTAGAGTGATTCTTCATTACTTGATAGCAATTTGTGAAGTATGTTTAGAATTTGTCCTTGTTAGCTTAATCTTCTTGTTCTCTTGTTAATGCATGTGTTTGTACTTCATCAAACTGCTATCAAAACATAAACAAGAACACAAGATGTTGGCTCTTTGCCAGGGCTAAAACCTCTTCTCTTGAGAGGAAAACCCTTCAATCTCTTCTTATAGATGTTTAGATGATGAATGCCAAGACCCATGACAAAATAGACACCAGGTTACCTCCAAGAAATTTGTCACTATCCTCTGCTCTGTTTAGTCCACAATTCATTGTACTCCTCCTTATGTCCCTCTTGTCCAATCACTATCTTTGATTCCTTTTTTCCTCGGTTGCCACAGTTCTTCGTTTATATTGATGTCTTGAGACAGACTTGCATGCTCTTGTTGGTTATGATACTGATTAGATATGCCACCATCGAGAGTTGTAGTCACAGTATATATTTACAAGAGCCACCACCGAGAGGTGTTATCGCAGTATATATTTACACGAGCCACCACCGAGAGTTGTTGTCGCAGTATATATTTACACGAGCCACCACTGAGAGCAAACATTGTATATATTATATATATATATATATATATATAATATATATAGATATATATATATATATATATATAGATATATATATATATATATATAGATATATATATATATATATATATAAAGTCCTTCTTCCTAAAGTTATCACAGTGTATAGACTTCTGAGAGACCTTCGAGATACATGAGAGACTTTGACATACTGTGTGTATATTGTAGGCAGAAATCCGAGATATTTACCACACTCACTGTGTATGTGTTTCTTTTCTTCGTTGACTCTAATGTGAACTGATCCACAGACTTCCAAGATATTTACCTCGCTTATTGTGTATGCGTTCCTTTTCTTCGTTGACTGTAATGTGAACTGATCCGCAAACTTCCAAGAGTTATCACTGTATAGACATAGACCTCCGAGATAGACTTCCGAGAGTTTGGTATTACCCTTGATCACTTCACCGAGATATTACTGTGTATGCATACAATCTTTGTTCACTGTAATGAATGATCCAAAGACTTGTTGCTTTAGACTTCATGTCACACCTTATATATATGGGTCAACGATAGTACCTTGAGCCGACAGGAGTGCCTTGAATTTAGGCCGAAATATCATCAAGGAGATTATAGCATTTTTGTAAAGAAGATTTGCATGAGGATAGTGACACTTGTTCTTGGAGTGTAAACCTTTGATCTTATGACTATTATAATACTTATGATGAAACATAAAAACCTAAAGACATCAAGAAGAAGTCTTTGACCTATGGTAATCACATCTTGCTCATGAAACCCATGATGCAAGGAATAATAATTTTCTTCATAATATTATAATTATAAGTCATAATGAAAACCAAACCTATTTACATTTTCTTCAACGATGCCCTTAGAAATTGCACAACTTCTTCTCCAGTGAATGTCTCTCTGTGCATTGCGCAGTTTCAATCAGCAGTTCGTCTCTCTGTCTCTCTGAACTGCGCAATCCAGTGGCCCAATCTCTCCATTGAACTACACATTGCGCAATCACAGTGAGCAAGCCCTACCTATCTGCCTCTTTGACTTGCTCAGCTACGCAGTCTCATGCCACCTAGTTATATTTTCTTCAATGCTGCCCTTAGAAATTGCACAACTTTCTTCTCCAGTCAGTCTCGCTCTGCCCATTGTGCAATTTCAATCAGCAGTTTGTCTCTCTGTCTCTCTAAATTGTGCAATCCAATGGCCCAGTCTCTCCATTGAACTACACATTGCGCAATCACAATGAGCAAGCCCTGCCTATCTGCCTCTTTGACTTGCTCAAGTACGCAGTCTCATGCCTCCCAGAATTGCAGTGTCTCATGCCTCCCTGCCTCCCAAAATTGTGCATTTCGCAATCACAGCGAGAAAACCTTCATCACTGTCCCATTGACTTGCCCAATTGCGCAGCCTTGTGCCACCCTATCTCACAATACTACACACTACGCAGTTTCAGTTAGCAAGCCCTCACTATTGTCTCCTTGACTCCCTCATCTATGCAATCTTCCCCCTTTGACTCCAGACTCTGTGCTTACAAAATCACAGTCACCAGACCATCACTCTTTCCCCCTGGAACTCCACACTGTGCAATCCTTGAGTCTTCTCCCTCTGTCTTGCACTCAATCCCAGGTCCAATCAGTGAAGTGCATAAGGAGAGTTAGACTAGGAGATTTTCGGGCTGATGTTGTCTTTTCATGTGTGGTTTCCACTTGCATGTACTATATCTTGATATGACAAGATGATGTTCAAGGAGGATGCTTAGGTGATCATGCAAAAAGCCACTTGTGAAGCTAGAACCATGAAGAGATCATCAAGCGAGAAGATGAAGTTACACAATATCATGAAAGAAGATTAAAGATCAAGATCACATGAAGACTCCATCTCAATAAGCCTCTTGGAGGATAAATATGAAGCACATGCAAGATTGGTCATGAAGATATCAAGTCAAAGCAACAAAAAGAGCAGCTTCGCAATGCCATATCATCAAGAAGTTCCATGTCATCAGTGACAAGTTATGCCTTGTACAAGTGTCATCATAATGTCATATGTGTCGATGGGTCTTGCCACATGATGTGGAATGCAATTATGTATTTCCAAAAATTTTAAAAATGTAAATGTGTGGAATTCCTAAGTCACATGTGGAATAGGAAAAGTCACATATAGACTAAAAGAGTCACTTAGAAGTCCAAGAGTATGCTCTAGTTGTTACACTAAAGAAGGATTTGTTTGGACCTTGGGCATGGTATCCTAGGATTGAGGGTTATTTGATTAGTCTTGTATTTCTGATGGAAGCAAAAGGACTCACATTCCAGAGGGAGCAGTAGTGTCAGAAAGAATTGCCTCCATGATAGAGGGAGCAGTGAAGACAGAGTGGATTGACCTATGAATTTGTGATAAAGGATGTCAGTTGGATACATTGCTTCTTAGGATTAGAAGTGATCTGGGACGATGGACTCTAGGATGACCAGAAAGCAATTGTGATGAATTTAGTTAGTTGAGCAAGGCATGTGTACAGTTGTTATTCACAAATTCAGCTTGGGGTTTTCTATGATGAGCAGGACGCTGATAACACTATTGAAATTGAGTATATTGTAATTTGTTTGGCAAGTTGTGTAACAGGGTAGATTCAGGATTGTTTTATCAAGTGCGGGAGACAACCATGATGACAAGTCAAAGCACGTGGAGTAGTGAGGCTCCTATTTATTTCTATGATCGAACGAGTTGTTGACATTCTCATTAAGCCTATATCCCTAGAGGAAGTTGGGGTACTTCTGGGACAAGCTTGGAGTGACTGAGAATGCTTCCCTTGGAGTGTTGATGTTGTAACATCTATGTGTGGAGAATCTCCCTTAAGTCATGGGGCTTGACTGAGAAACCATGGTTTACGGTTGGGGAGATTAGTATGGATTAATCCCTTAGGTCATAGGATTTGACCAAGAAACCATGGTTTACAATTGCGAAGATTAGCCCTATAAGCATCAAAACCTAGATTGTTCCCTTAGGTCATGGGATTTGACCAAGAAACCATAATCACAGTTTGGGAATTTGGCTCAGTGAGCATCAGGCCTCAATTGCTCCCCCAGTCATGCATTTTGACCATATTGCCATGGGGTTTGGCTAGTCGGTTGAGCTTGTGTCGCATAGCATCGAGCAAGTATTGCCCCAACTTTCAAGATGGGTCAGGGGGGGTTCCTAACATGTCTCCAAGTGACGACATGTTGAGTTGGTGAACTAGAACTAGTGGGTGACGAGTTCCTCCTTTGATGTTGATGCAGGGATGCTTTCCACATGGTTCTAGTGTTGAACATGTGTTAAAATTGGCAACTAGGGCCAAACTCCATGTGGGTCACCTTATTTATGGTAGCTGATATTTTTCCTAGATTCCTCTTGTCTAGAGGTGTAGGATTGATCTAAAGATCATCTGATTCTGACAAGTATTTATGGAGATATGAATTTATTTGTATTTACTTGACAAATTGCCAAGGTCGACCAGCAGCTAAATGTGTGGTACACATGCCCAGCAAAACATATAAGTACAAGTGAGGTTGATTCATTATCAACTCATCTCATCTCAACTCATCTTCTCTCTCATCATCTTATTGGGCAAGCAAGAAGGACAAATTAGGGCAGCTTCTCTCGCACGTGCAAGAAGAAGGACGAATTAGGGCAGTGTTGACTTTCTGAGCAGCGTTGACATTTCTAAAGTTGTGTTGACCAAATGTTGGATTGTTTTATGGAGCGTTGACCAAGAGAAGACCTGTGCTAATTTTTAGGGGCTATGTTGACCAGCGTTGATCTGAAAGTTGACCAACGTTGACTGGTTAGGGTTGACCACGAATCGCTGAACTTTTGACTGTTGTTTTGACAGATTATTGTGTACTGTTGTTTTGGGCTATTGAAGATAGTTGTTGAAGAATGAGTTCTTCAAGTTGACTAGAACATGACAACTCATGGCACATCACGACATGACAACGCTGACATGGACTGCTTGATAACGTGGCAATGTCAAGCCACTGTTGTTGTTGTGTCTTTGATGTCTTCTTGAGAACACCTTGTCTTCCAACTCCTTGTGGCCTGGTGATAGGAAACCTTGTAAGTCTTGAGTTGTGGCCGCAAGTTGGTGTCCCTTTGCTTTGCTTTGATAGATGAGCTTATATGCCCAGCTGCAAAGATGTCTTTCTGCATGCTTCCCTTCTGCATTTCATCCCTCATCATCCTGTCATGGTGTGAAAAAGTACATGCATTTGCAATTCACTCATGACAAGACAATATCAATTTGAAAACCCCTAGTCTAAGATAGAGCATTTGGATCCATAAACTGGGCCGAGACCAGGTGACAGGTCAAGAGAGAGGGCCCAGTGACTGCGCAATTGCGTAGTTCAAGCAACCAAGGGTCAATATTGATCACTAAAACTGCATTGTGCACAGCTCAAGCCACGCTGAGGGAAATATTTGCGCAGTCCAGATTGAGGGAAAAATTTGCGCAATCCAGACTGAGGGAAAAAATTGCGCAGTCCAAACTAAGGGCAAAATTTACGCAGTCCAGACTGAGGAAAAATTTTGCGCAATATAGACTGAGGCAAGGGGGACTGGGCAACTGTGCAGTTTAGAGGCTCAAGGAGAGAGCTTGATGCTTGTGCTTGCGCAGTGCACAGTTCAAGTTGGGCTGGAAGAAATGATTGCGGAATCTTTAAGGCCAAGACAGGGTCTTGAGCATAGGAACTGTGCAATGCAGCAGCCTTGAGAGGCAGGGACTACACAGTATGAAGAGGGAAGGTCACACCTTGAGGCCTGGAACTGTGCACAGTGCAATGCGCAGTCCAGGCAGGTCGAGTTGTTAAATTTTAGGTATGTTCTATGCTTAGAGCAGTTTATTTCAATTTTCATAGTTAGCTCAATATCTTTTCCAGATTAGCAATCACATCAGCATAATAATAAATTGTAGATAGAACATAAACATAAATCGCAGAAGACAAGCCAAGACAAGAGGACACAAGATGTGGCGCTAGCCAGGGACAAACCCCAATGTGGGGAAACCCTTGATCAATTCTTCTTATATGTTCTTCAATAGTTCAGCAAAGAGAGAGAGAGATACTACATTTACAACAGAAGTCAACACTTTGACTTATCTAAATAAAAGCATAGATCATCTCTACGAAGATGATACATGAGGTAGCTGAATTCAGTTGAAGACATGCTGCTTCAACTAATTCTCCAAGGTGACTCCATCACCATGCGGCACCTATCATTGTGTTGCTCCTCGTCATCATGTTGCACCTCACTGTGCTCCACCATGCTGCACCCATCATCACTATGCTACATCTCATCATGCTTCACTAATCATGACTGTACCCATCATTGCACTGTTGAACTCTTCATTGCACTATGTTGCACCCAAATGCATCATACTGTTGCACCTCTCAGTGTTGTGTGCACTATGCTACATTGTACATCATGTTATTGCATTGTTGCTCCTATGTGCACTAAGTTGCACTATACTTGCAACTCCCATTGTTGTACCAATGCTGCACCATGTACCATTGTTGCACCATGTACTTTCATGTGCCATTGTTGCACCATGTTTGTCATACTGTCCCATGTGCTTGTTGCACCATGCTTGCCACACTACTAGCATTGTTGTCCCACTGTATGTTTGCAATACTGTTGTCCCAATTGTATTGTTGTAGCATGTCATCATTGCTATCATGTTGCCCATGCATCTTGTTGCACTATCATGCATTCAAACTTCAAGGGTCACCTTGCTGTCACATTCTTAGCACGGTTGTCCACGTCCTTCTTAGCAAGCTAATCTAGGGCTGCAAAGACACCTTACTGCTGACCCCCAACAAACCTTCAAGAAGTCCTTCAAATCTGTCCTAAAATTAGGGCTATCTATCCATTAACAAAAGCATCAAAACAATAGAACAACCATACCTTGCTTATCAACAATATGTTGTCCTCCTTCTCCTTGAATTATGTACCTTCCTCTGTAATCTTGGCCCTCCAGTTAGGGCTGACTGTAACCATTGTTACAGCCCTAAAACTTGGTCGTAAGCTTCCAAGATTGCGGATTTTCTTCCCAAACAAATCCTCCCTATTTGTCCATTACACCACTTACAGCCCTCTTGTTTAGGCTTTCTATCCCTCAAACAACTAGCACTCTTGGCAAGCTGATCTAGGGCTTCGTAGGCCTGCGTCTAGGGCATCATAGGCTTGTGTTAAGGGCACCATAGCGCAACGTATAAGACAGCGTATATCTTGTTGAGGTTTCCTCCATAGTTGCATTAGAATGACCGCGTTAGAGGTAAGGGCTCCTCTAGGTTAGCTTATCTACCATAGTTGTGATTTGACTTCCATTAGGGCAGCATAGAGGTCCCTTCCATGGTTGTGATCTAATCTCCATTAGGGAAGCGTAGAGCCTTTTCCTTTTGACTGCTACTAGGGCTTCATCCTCCTAGATTTCTCTTCCACTAAAACCCAAAACAAGTGGAGAGAAATCAAAAGTGAGTGTGTGTAAAATGACTCCCAAATCATCTCCTTTTATACTAAAACGTTGGGCACATGTGGGTGTTATTTAGTTGCTGGTCGACCTTGACGAATTGTCTTATAACACAAATAAATTCATAACTCCATGAATACTTATCGGAAGCGGACGATCTTTAGATCAATCCTACACCTCTCGATGAGAGGGATCCAAGAAAAAGATTAGCTGCCATAAATAAGATGACCCACATGGAGTTTGGCCCTAGTTGCCAATTTTAACACGATTGAAGTCAAGTTGTTGGTCGGAAAGCCTCTACGGGAATGGTTAAGTGTCGAACTAGTGAGACTAGTGTGTGAGGTGATAAAGTTTCGATTGTGATCTCACACTTAGAATACTTGACGACACAACAACATAGATCACCCATGACACATAAACACTACATTTATCTCTGTGTGACAGCCTTATGACCAGTTACGACAAGTGCGACACTTAAGATACACTTTGCAACGACCATGACGACACTTGTGCGACAATGCTCAAAACTTTGTGAATGAGTGCAACAGTTGTTTGAATGGTTAGAACAACTCATAGACAGAAAGATAGACCCTCGAAACCATCAGGACAAGCTTCTACACATTGCGCGATAGCCAATCATGGGAAAAGACGACAGTAAACCCAACTTGCAAAGGGGAGAAAACACTTCAAGAAAGTACATGGAATGTGTTTCATTGTTTGCGACAACAATGTGCAAGACCAAGGAAGGCTCTGAAATTGAGTGTAAGCCAAAATTTTAGAGGGTGTTGTAGCATTTACAATACCACCCTACGAATGGAGAAAACACCTTTGCGAGGACTTGGTCCAAATATTAGAAGGAGATCTTCATTTGAAACAGTAACATGCCATTAACATTCAAGTTTCGTCCACTTGGATGAATTATTGATCTTAGTCTCTGATGGATGGTTGTTTTTACTAAAATCCATGTTGTTTTTGTCAAGTGCTTCACAACAACCCAGGTCGTGAAGGCACCCACTGCACAGGTACCCAGGGCTTCCAAAGAAGTACATGGCCTTAGCAAATGTGGCATCGAGACACTAGAGCCTCCTGACAGCATTAGCAAATGACACATGTCCTAGAGTACCTCGAGGACCCAAGACGTTGGTCAACTTTGACCTTGCTTTGAGGATTCTTCATGAGACACCATTTGACCCAGTGTGCCCCAAGGCTAGCCTTGACACAACCTAATGGACAGGAGTTGATTCAGAGCACGGATGAGGATGGTCCCCCATTGATAAACAAGGGAGGGCTTATTGTATTAGAGGAAGCCTTAACACTCGAAAGAAGCAGGCTTTATTTCACAGTTGGAGATCCATGGAGACCACTTGATGGCACCTCAACTGCACTTGGGACCCCAAAGGAGGATTTGAGGTAAATTTGAGGACTATCCCTCAAATTTTGGAGCATTCAGGCATCTTCACACATTTTGGCACCTCAACACAGCCTGACATGGCATTTGGAGCCCTAATTGGGAATGACATCAGCATTTAGGGAGGCTACAACTCACATGTGTGGGCTAATTTGGTTTATTTTGTCATTAGCTAATGGGTTGGCTTGTTTGTTTTATGTCAAACTTGTTTTTAGGGGCTTCATTAGGCCAAATTAGTTGTGTTAAACCTCATATAAGTAGAGGTTTATCACATTTCATTTGGATCATCACTTGTGGATCAATTTAGCCCTCTTAGAAATTTTGGTCTAGCTGAAATTTGTCTTGTATCTTTTGGAGATGTTATCTATTGTCAATTTTTTCTTACGGAGCTATTCTTTGGTATTGGACATGTCATTTTGGAGCAATAAAGGATCAGTTCATGCATTCTATCTTGTAAGTGTTCTTTGTATTTGATATATCTTTATATTTTGTGCCTATTACATGGAATGGTAAATTGTCTAGGGTTTCTATGTTTTAGTTGTTGAAAATTATTCTATGGAATCTTAGCAATAGTATTGTACGCATTACCCATCATAGAATTTGTGTAACAATCCCATGAGTGAATCTTTCAACTAGCTCTCCTCATTGACTTTGCTCCCTCACAAAAATGATAGTTGTGGTTTGAAACTAGGGTTTCATATTCCCTTACTCGTTGCTAGGGTTTAGTGTTTCCTCCTAAGTAGGTATCTCATAGACTACATCACCCAAGGTCAAGGCATTGGCATTGTTCACATTGCTAATCATGCCAAACACTCTCATTAATTCATTCTTTTCTTCCCCAATCCTGAATTTTGGACTCTTAAGGAAAGTTGCTAGCAAGGGTTAGGGTATTTATTTCAACTAGGGCTGACCACGTTGCCTAGTGGAGGGATTCAATAATTGGTTGCATGGTATTTACCTCAAAATATACCTTTTCCTATGGCTAATTCCTCCATTTTAGGGCTAACATCTTTTGCCTTGGGTAAATTTTGCCCTAGGCTTCAACTTGGGGCTTGTTAAAAGCTTGTTGTGCCATAAATTGATCATAACTACCCATTTCAAGCCTTTCTTGTGCCTTGTGATCCTAGTTAAGCCTGTTGACCTTACTCACTCATAAACCCTAGGTCACTGTGTACCCTAATTAGGCCCCTTGGAGAACACACATTGCCTTATTGTGCTAGTTAAGCCATGTTCTTAAGGAGAGCATCCCCTCTTGGCCTAGTTTGTTACCTTTACCCCTTGAAAATCGATATATACTTTAGTTGACTTAATATAGGGAAGCCTCCCTTCTGGTGAAAGTCCACTAAAGAGGAGGAGGTAAGTGGTTGTGGTGACAATAGGCTACACCTCATAGTGTTGTCACTTAGTCTAGTGCTTGTCTTGTGAGCTCCCCTCACAAGACCTACTAGATTTTGAGGCAACAAGGCCACAGAATAAAACTCCTTCTATCTTGTCAATTTTGGTGGTGAAAGATTCCACCCTAGTTGACATCGCTTTTTGTCCTCTCTTTGTTGTGACACAAGTATTCTGGCTAAACGCAATGAATTCTTCTAAATATTGATCTTTATTCCTTGGAGCAGTGAGATTCTATGGTATTGTTTTGGTACAAGTGAACCCTTGAAGAAGGCAATGAAGACCTCTTTCTCTCTGTTTTGGGCACAGGGCTATCCCTTGAAGATAGTGAGATTGTCTATCAGATTGGATCTTCTTTGTCTGATCATAGAAGGCTATCGAATTCTATCATTGAGGGTTGATCATCTTGAATTTGAGCACAGAAGGGCAGCGAATCCCATGTGGAGATAACTTCTCATGGGTTTGGGCATGAATTAAGGAATAGCGTGGTCATTCTCTTCTTGATACCGCTCTGGTACACCCAAATGCATCACTTCCTGTAGCATGCGAATTGAATCAAGGCTTAAGAAGGAAGTCTGAAACCCTTGAGGCACAAGGACAATTTTAGACAACAAGAATTTCCTTGGGCTCGGTCTACCATGAAATTGATTATGCCAAAAGAGTGAAGGTCTAGATAGGTACTAATATACATTTCCTGTTGAGAATATCAATCGTGGGCACAAGAGCAAGATCGAATTATGGTAATGATTGTGGGAGAAAATATCCATCTGAAGACTACGGGTTCTATAGGATCATCCAAGTGCCAACATTCATTCAAAGCCTAATCCTGAAGCAAATTGGCCAGTGAGGCTTTCCAAAGCGAATTAGAGCATAAAACGTGAGAATATACTAGTTGCAGGAGTCTAGCTTTGATCTAACTACATTGAAAAAAGAGGCATTTCTTGGTAGCAGCCAAGAGCGAACAAACGGATCCTGTAGCAGCATAGGCATCCGAAGGGCTCAATTTGTGGTTGTGAAATAACCCAGTTCGATCCCCTGAAGCAATGCGGGCCTTCTTTAGCAGAATAAACGGCATACAAAGGACCTAGGACGTGGTTGTTGAAATAACCAAGGCACAAAACTTAAGAACAGGGACATGTGTCAATAATTTTGGTTAGGGAATCGTTATATTATTATCTTTGAATTATATTGTGGAATTTTGCCCCGTTATTGCAGGAACAGTATTCTATTTATGTGGGACTATTGTATTGTGGACAAAAAATTGAACTCATTACATGTCATATGGCACTATTCAATTTGTCGCATTATTAATAGGGTTTGTTCAGTCTATTGCATCATTAAGAGGATTGACTGAATATTTTATTAATTGCATTGAATTATTGTGCACTGAAAAAAGACTTAGTAAAACCCTAGAACCTTTGTGCAAAAAAAAAAAACTAGGATATTATAGAGAGCACGAGACAGGTTCATGGCCAACAGAGGGTTATTACGAGAGGAGACTAGGCTGAGACCATTAAGGTGAGCCAAGCAACAAAAATAGGATTCAGACTAGACTAAAGTATATTGGGGCTTAGTCACCGAAGTTGACGGGAAGTTTAGGGTTGGTCTCAAACAGACTGGAACCCAAGATCAGTCGTGAGTGGAGCAGCCGACAAAGGATCGATATGGGTCCCAGTAGCCATCGAAGCAAAGATGTCAAACAAGTTGTGGATATGCATTGGGGCCATGTGTGAGGAGCCATTGAGAAAGGGTCACACAGTGCAGAGTGTAGTCAAGGATGGGCCAATCAAGAGGCAGGGGCAGGGTCTAATGCAGGTTGTGCCACAAAGCAGTGTGAAGGATCATGCCGCACTGGGCATGATCAAGTAGTTGTAGGATGTAATGGCCAGCAGAAGTCATTGGGTAGGGGATCTGCCGTGACAAACTATGAGAAAATGTGTCGGTAGGGTTCAACCAAGTTCCACCAAAACATGCTACGAAGGATAGTACCAGCAGAGTTTTCCAACAAACTAGCAGAGGTCAACCCTCAAAAGGAGAGAAGGAGATCATACCAATCAGGGGATTGGCAATAAATTTTGTGGGTGTCTCAAAGGTTCGAGACAGACCCACATCAGTGCTAGGACTTAGCATAGGAGCAAGTGACATGCTATGGGTGCTAGGACTCAAGTGGAGTTTGCTCTCAATCTCGATGGTCAAGAAGAAGGGGTTTGGTGTAGATTACAAGATAGACAAGCACTAATCAAACATAGGGGATCTAGCTTAGATGGTAGCCACGTCACTGGAGTTAGAGGGAGCATCTTGTATAAGCTAATGGGCCAGCCTATTTGAGCAAAGGCAGTAAGCAAAATCATGACAAAGATGAAAGAATAGGGAGTTGTTTCTAAAGGTTGACCAGCTCAAAGGGAGTCAACCTTTAGGTTCAAAAGGGGAGGAGCAATCAACAAACTCTTCTCAATATGTCAAGGTCTCTTTATACAAGATGACCTTATAAGATTTTCAAGAGTAGGATGCTTCTAGGAACAAGTTCACAAGGAGTGGGTTTTCAAGGCTGATGGTAGGGAAGTCTTCCAGTTCAAAGGCAGTAGCCATTGCAACAGATGTAGATCCAATATCGAAACCAATTCTAGGTTGTAGAAGTACCTCCCTCACTAAGAGGGAGTGTTGATATTTCTAGCTTGAGCAAGTACTTCTGCATAAGCCTTGTGTCGAGGCGGGCAGAGGTCGCCCACAGTCTCCTTAGAACACTTGCTCTAGTGTAAACAAGAATGCTAAAGTAACTTAGCCTAAGTCTAACTTAGAAAAAAAACACATATTATCATGTTAGCTTATTGAGCTAAAAGAAACTTAGCAAAAGTAAATAATTCACTTTAGTGATTATGTTTTAATCTTAGTCACAAGCTGAAAAGTGGTTTGGGCCCTAGCACTAATAATTTCTTAGAACTCATGATTCTTAAGTTGCTTCTTCTATTCGCCATTGAGCTGGATGTTCATAGAATTCAAATCTTTGGTGACTCAAAGAATGTTGTGAATTGGTTCAATAACACTGTTAGATGTCATAAGCACACACTATGTCCAATCATTGAAGAAATTCACTCTTTAAAGCAATCTTTTGACCATGTTTCATAATGCCATATTTACAAAGAAAGGAACACCATTGTTGACATCTTGTCTAAAGAAGGCACTACTCAAGCTATGGAACTATGGCAGATCACGAAGTATTTAAATGGATAGGAACATGTTTCTTATCATCAGCCCTTCATGGAAGGTACACTGCAAGATTCATGATTTTACAGACAGGATTTATATTTTGATCATCATGGACAGTGATATACATATTTATTTTTGAACAGCTCTGCTGACATAGTTATGTTTACTTTTTGTATAGATGCATATATTAACTTATATGACTCATACGACAAATAGTTTTATGATGTATCTTTTGTGGACAAAATTGTCCAAGTTTTGATAGACCTTCATTGGCCTCTAGAGCCGATGGCATTTTCGAGAGTGCAGATGATGCACATTCAGAATGTAATTTTCAGTTTTTATTAATTGAAAGTTGCGATTTTTTCTTCAAAAAAAAGGATGCTTTGATATTAGTCATTGATCTCAAGTGAGGCGAGATCTAATCTCGACCGTTAATCACTTTGGAAATTAGGGTTAGGGTTGGGGATTTAACTCAATGTAAATTTATAAAAGCAAGGCTAACAAGTGGAGAAAGAAACACTACAACAGCGAAAGATTGAGAGAGGAGTCTCAATGAGCAATGTGCTAGGTTTGAGGGAGTGTAGTGAGACTGTAGAGAAGATCGAGCATCAATCTAGGGCAGATTTGTTGGATTAAATCTAGGTTTATTTGTATTTTGTATTTTTCTTAGTTGGGCCATTATCCCAGGATGGGGACCCACATAAATTTGGATTATTAATGAAAAAAATTGTTGGGAAGAATTTGTGTGTTGTTTTATGAGATCAGTTATTTTATTTTTGCTTCGGTTGAATATTAAGAACTTAGTCATGCCTTCATTCAGTCGATTTGTAATCTGCTAGGTCAATAAAGTGTTATGTGTTGGGTTCAAAGGAAAATTTACACAAGCATGGTCACTATGCATCACAGTGTCCAGAAAGGAAACAGGCGGAAGGAGAGTCACAACAACAGGAGATAACAGCGTCAACAAAAGCTCAGATTAGTGGATTTGTTGTGAAATCAAGAGCTTCAGGCTAAGATTTAGCATGATTTGGAGCAAATGCAAAATAGGGTGATAGGGAATACATATTTAATTAGAGCAAAGCATCTCATGGGGCCATATAATAGCAAAACTAACAAAGCTTTGGAATTCTTTCCACTAGAAACTTACAAAGAACTATTGCTGACAGAGAGGAATAAGGTTGATAAGCTTTCGAAAATGACAAAAACCTTAAGGGGCCAAACAATGGTGGAAAAATTGATTAACAATTTTTACTTATGGCAAATTAAAACCCTGTATTCTATAGTTCCAACCCATAAAAAATATACAAAAGTAGACATTGCATACAAAAAGATGGCCACATTCAATTATCCTGTCAACAGAGAATGGAATTTGCTTGCTCGATTTGGAATATGAAGACTTGTCCAACAGTTGGTGAACAAAAGCACACAATACTCAACACTTGGTAGCAATACAAATCATTTCTCTACTTGAATTCTACTTTTGTGATTCTGGTACTAGAAAGTTGCTTCTTCTAACTAATTGTTGTTAGGATTTATTTTTGTATAAAAGCGAGCAAAGAGTCGATGCCAAAGGATTGTGAGTTTTATTTTTGTTAAGTATTGTAATTTGGACAATATCTTTTTATCAGTGTATTAGATTGAATTCTTCTGATAGTGACAATCTATGTTGAAGCTCTATAAAGTTCTTCTACTCTTAATAAAAAGATTTTCTTCTACCTAGTTGTTTTTTTATATGAACAAATTTAAAGAGTGATTACTCCGTACCATTTCCCCCTTCATATAAGTTGCTTGATCAATTCCCCTTCTTGATGTCATGAAATTCAGTCGAGCTTCTTCCTTATAGGGCATTAGCCATCGATCACTTTCCTTCTTGGTTCATCATGCCATTCGTTTCTTCATGGAAAATGGCCTTCTTGATACATATCTGAAACCTTTTTCATGTGGCTACTTCTTCATCATGTTTCTTTCAGGTATTTCCATCCACCACATGAAAGCTAGTTGTACTTGTACTTACAATTCTTGTTCCAGTAGCCCTGCATGAACTCATCCAGATATTAGTCAAGAAATCAAAACATAACATGAAATCAAATAGTACCTTACAATATGGCTCTTCATCATGACATCTTCATGTATGTATCATCATCCTGCATACATGTTGACACATCTCCCAAAGATATCCATTGTCAAGGGTCTCTATCTTTTTCAGACTTTCATCAGAGTCTTCATATCTTTCCAGGAGATTTCCTAGTCAAATCTTCTTGGTCCTTTGGATGTTGATTGCCTTCATCAGGGTTGCATATCTCATGATCTCTTCCTTCCTCACACATTCCATTCCCAAAAGCTTTCAATAAGAGTTCCTTAATTGTAGTCAACCACCTCATACTTCATATGAGGACATATTATGTTGATTTCATCTAGTGTGACTTATGTCTTCTTTCAAAGGAGGAGATCATTTTCCCTCGATCATGCTTCTCAAGATAGAAGTAGTGATCCATGTTACCTGCAACCATACGACATGACTTTATAATATCAAATACAAGCATACATACCTCATTTTACCTTTAGCTCATCTAGGCTTCTTCCAACAGCTTCCTTGATTGAAAAGATCTTCAACCCCTTGATCTGCTTCATCTCTCATGTCATCATACCATCATCCCATGAACTCCACAAGTTGGAGTTTTTGATGAAACACGTGCTTCCTCTCTAGATTAGTGAACCCTCCGATAAGGATTCCATCAAAGAATCTTAAGGATCTTGTATATCCTCATCTAGCAGATGTTTCTTTTTGACTTGATGTATGATGAGCCTTGTCCTAGATTGCTTCATCCTTTCCTTCAATGTTCAATGAGGTTCCTAAGAGCTATATCCTTCGTGTTTGACTACCATGGATTTTGTCCTTCATGATTCCCATGATGATGTCACAAGCTCTTGTTTATAATGCTTCCATGATTCCACGATGCATCTTATTGTTATGGCCATATAAAAAGATTGAAGAGCTTATGATAAGACCCTTTTGTGAGGTATACCATCTCAATCATAGTAGAGATCTGTTACTCCCTCTTTCCTTGGCCCTTTTCTTCAACTTCCTCCACTTTCCAGCAATATGAGCTTTCTTTTCATAATCTTTCCATAGCATTGTTCTGTCTTGTTTGAGGACCAAACTTCCTTTTCTTTTCTGCAAATGTTTGAGTCCTTTATCCTTTGACACTTTTGCCCACAACTTGTCCTTTTTCCATCTTGCATAGATACCACAAGTTGTTAAATGAGGTAACTTTCTTTTCCCAAGAACACTTGTCACCTTGCTCATCAATTAGTGCATTTAAGAACAAAAATGATTAACTTCTTATCATCTTTCTCAGATCTCCCAATTGAGATCTTATGAAGATATTCCTTCATTCTTTGATACCTTCAATCAGGTGATATGACCTTCTTCACTGCATTTCAGAGAGTATATCTTCTAGCATTTCATAAATCTCTTTTATTTCTGATTTCATAAGAATCCTATGAGTCCCTTGATCCTTTTTCATGCATTCAAACAATGCTTGACCTTCAAAGACCTTGCCATAAATATCAATGACTTCTCTTCCGAGGACTATATCTATCCTTCTTTTTTATGCAAAGAATTTTGATGACCCAACCGATTTATAGGTCTCTTTGTAAACACAAAGTCATTTAACCAAACTTGATTATAAAATGAAAGATAGTTACTTGACATGTGAAGATAAAATCTTCACCTTGATCACATTGAAAGTGGTTGAAGCAAATGCATTAATGCTTCCTCCAGATGAGATCCTTGACGATAGGAAGATTGCCTTCTTGCCTTCAAGTTACTTTGACTTATACATCTTATCCTTGTGATTAACAAATTGTTGATAAACTTGAGATGGCACTGTATTGCTATCACATAAGTGGACATGGAACCTTGTAGTATGCAGCATTGTGTAGAACCATAGAGTATTGAGGCCAATGTTCATGATGATCATCTTACAGTATTGAGACCCATCAGTTAGTATTACTATGGTTGTCCATAAAAACTTCTATATGTTATCGAATCAAGTTTTGGGGATCTGAGATGTCAAGACCATTCTTTTTATAGAAAGGATTCTATCTGAGGTTGGGGTTACTATGGTATGGCATAGACTAAGATTGTGAGGTACCGAAACTGTTGCCATGTACCTGAGTTCTGAGCACTTGATCTAACATCTAAACTTCATCTTTTGATTGAGATTACTTAATCATATTGTGGCACCGAGACTATGAAATTATCCGAGAAATTCAAATAAGGATCCAAATCAGTCTTCCTGTAGGACTAAATAGACAAAATCCCTTGCCATTGTATATTGTTGTTGTAAACTAATCCTTCAATCCTTGAAGTAGGTTTTGAAACACGAAGCCCTTCAACCTTTGATGCCCTTCTTGAAAACTGATCCTTGAATGTCTCTTTTTGTTGCCCTTCCTTTGACTTCAGCATCTTAGCTCTGAAACCATGTTGAAGAATATAGGGAAAATTAAGTTAATAAGGTTCTTCTCGCCATGATAACTGTTTGTGAGGTATTTTTAACGTTTCCTTATTAGCACAATCTTCGATTGTTATTATTAGAGTGTGTCTTCTTAGTTCATCAAAATGTTACCAAAACAAAAGAGACAAGGACACACGATGTTGGCTTTCTCCTAGGGCCAAAACCCCTCACTCTTTGAGAGGAAAACCCGCACAAAATTCTTCTTATAAAGATTCCAATTGACGAATACCAAGATCATGACCCTTGACCTATTAGGCCACTCCAAGATCAAGACACCAATTCTCTTCTTTGTCATTGCTGAGATCATCATCATCACTGCTGCTTCACCGAGGTCATCATTATTACACCGCAAAGATCTTTATAGTTGCACCATTGCAGCACCTTTATTGAGATCATTGCTACTCTTCCACTAAGATCATTGTTGCTCCTCCATTGAGACTTTCACCATACACCGAGATCTTTATACTAAGATATGTACATATATACCGAGATCTTCATCATGCTTATCACTGTGTCTTTATGATTACTTCTATGCTCAAATTATAGTTGCATCCTAAATGTATGCCGAGACAGAGAGTGATACTTTAAGATCCTCCTCTTCACAAGAATGTCAAGACCTTATGCTGAGACAGAGGTATGTCGAGAGTGTATTACTGAGAGATCTTCATTACACATATGCCGAGACAGTGCTTCGTTCAGACTATGAGGAGGTCGAGACATCACCGAAAAACACAGAGATCCTTCTTCTTCCGCAACACTGAACTGTTGTACTCTCGAGATTTTCGAACCACTGTACTTGTCCAAGATTTTAGAGGATCCGAGTTCACGTTCTGTTTATAATGCGAATCCTTTTCACGCCTATATATAGTGGTTAGCCTTGTGTATAAGCCGACATGAGAGACGAAACCGTTGTGTCTCTTTATTTGAGACGACATGACTACTTTTTATTCATTTTTCAGACCGACATGACGAAGAGGATTGTGCTTGTCATTTAGAGGGCTTCTTGACATTTATATAGACTTGTATACATTAAACATAGGCTCAAGAAGAGCTTCTTCATAAATGATATTGACTCTTTGATTTAATAATAAATCCTAAGGCTCTCAATGGGAGCCACTAACAAATAAACCTCTTGCTCATGAAACCCATGCAGCAAGGCATACAAAAATAATTTTATTTCTTTTATTTCATCATTTACAAAAATCATGCCATTATGAAGACCGAACCTAGTTACACTTTCTTCAACAGTGGATATTTTAAATGCTAAAAAAAAAAAATTAAAAATGAATATTTTTGTATTTTTTTAATTTTGCCGACTTTTTCAAAAACCTCCCGACTTTAACGACTTTTTCAATTTCTGGACCCTTGCCAATTTAATCCTGACTTCGACTTTTTCCACATTGATATCAACCTTACCCACTGAGTTCAGTTCATCATGGACCGAATCAGGGCGCACAATCATGAGTGATAAATGGATAGATCAAATAAACAAACCCTTTATTAATCTCCTCTTATCTTGTCCAAAGTCAAAATGTTTCTCAAATCAGAGGATGCCTCAACCAGAATTAAGAGTGCCCAACTCATTTGTGAAAAGATGAAGGAAGTTGTGCAGTGATAAATGGATAGATCAAAGAAACAAACCCTTTATCAATCTCCTCATAGCTTGTCCAAAAGGCAAAATGTTTCTCAAATCAGTGGATGCCTCAACCAGAATTAAGAGTGCCCAACTCATTTGTGAAAAGATGGAGGAAGTTGTGGATGATGCGGGAGCAGAAAATGTTGTGAAAATTGTTACCCACAATTCAACTAATTATATGGCTCCTAGTAGACTTTTTTAGATTAGCCATCTGTTCACATTCTGGACCTCCTATGCTACACATTGCATAGATTTAATGCTTGGGACATTGGCAAAATTGCTTGGATACGAGAGGTTATGAATAAGGCCATAACCAAATACATTTACAATCGCACAAATGTCCTCAACACCATAAGAATATACACTAAAGCAATGTTGTGAAAAGCGCGAGCGGGATTTAATCGGCGCGGGGAAAAAAATGAAAAAATCGGAAAAATCGGGAAAAAAGCGGGAAAAAAGCGTTTGGAACAAAAATATTCAT
>APFE030500880.1:58696-90080 GCA_000404065.3 Pinus taeda | reverse complement strand
ACCTATACACCCCCCCTTGTATTTCCTTTCCACACAACTTGCAATTCAATTTGTGTCTATCATTCGGACTTGCAGGCTCACCATAATCCCAGAAAGGATCCAATTTCCTTGGCATGTTTGTTTTTTAACTTTGAAGTTGCAAACATATGGGAAAAAATTAAAATTAATAAGGATTAGGAAATATGAATTTAGGATTACAATTTAGCATTTGCCATTTACAAAATTACAAGTTACAAATATCTAGAATGATAGAATCCAAACTTCCAAACCCAAGTTACCCAACCAAATGGCAAGCAAATGCCAAAAACAATGAAAAAATTTTAAAACATAAACAATGTTTAAAAAACATGAAAAGTTAAAACAAAAAATTGGTTCCCATAGCCATACCAAGCTACCCATCCCAAATCAATGAAGAAATACAAACAATTCTTTAAACACAATGAAAACAAACAAAAAATGGTGCCCATATGAAGTTTTTCAACAAAAAAAAATTAAAAACATAGAAAAACATTGTTTTGAAACAATGAAAACTAAAAAAAATCAACCTACATACCATTTCTACGGTGAAAATGGCGATCTCCTCTCGAAATGGTGAGCGTAGACCCTTTGAATCGGCGAAATCGCCCTCCAACCCCTCTCTCCAGCTCAGAGCTCTTCCTAACCCGCGCGCTGTCCAAATGGGCAAAAACAAAATCTAATTTTTTTCATATAAAACCCGCTGCCGCCCGACCCCGCGCTTTTTACTGAAAAAATCGCGCTTTTTTCAAAAAATCGGGAAAAAAAAATTTACCGCGATTTTTTCCCTTAAAAAGCGCGATTTAATCGCCAAAGGGAAAAAATCGCGATTTTTTGAAAAACGCGCGATTTAAACGCGATTTTCACAACACTGCACTAAAGACAAGGAACTGGTTCATCCTACAATGACCAGACTTGCAACAATTCCATCTCCTTGCAATCCATGGCTGACCAAAAGATAAATCTCAAGAGGATGCTTTTGGGACCCAAGTGAATGGCACCTAAACATGGAAAAAGCCTCCGAGGCATAGAAAGTGTTGCTCGTGCTTAATAATGATTTCTCAAAAGACGTCAAATAGATTAGAAAAAACCTCCAGAACATCGAAAGTGTTGCTCTTGTGTTTAATAATTGTTTCTCAAAAGATGTCAAAGACATTATTGTGTATGAAAGAAGCATTTGTTAGAGTGCTCAGGGACTTGAAACTTTTTCAATGTTCAATATCAAAGTCAAACTTCATTAAATTTTCAAACTACATTTATAAAAAAATTTGAATGTTTGACAATTGACTTTGATCTTTCAGGATGGTTTGATGGTGACAAACCCACCATGGGTTACATTTATGAGGCAATGGATCTCACCAAGAAGGCCATCAAAAGAAGATATATGGATGAGGGGGACAAGTATATGCCTCTCTGGGATATTAGTAATTACTAATGAACGTTGGGATAGATAATTGATTCCCCCCTTACATGGTACCGGGTATTTTTTAACCCAGCATATTTTTATTATAAGACCAGATTTAATGAGAATAGAGAGGTTGATAGGGTTTATGATATGCATTCAAAGGGGCCTCCCTGATCAAGAAACACAAAGCTGCCTATGCATTGCTATACACAAGAGATCTAAAAAGTTGCCAAGTAACTTTGAAGGCTTGATCAATTCATTGATTTGAATTATCCTTTTACAATCTTCAATCCTGACTCTTGAACCCTTACTACTTGCTAGGCTTTTAGTGGTAAACGTAGGCAGTGATATGCCAGATCTTAAAAGATTTGTCATTTGAATCCTAAACCAGACTTACAGTGCTTCAGGTTTTGGGTGCAAATCTTAAGCAATTCTGGTGGAATAGATATCCATCAAGCTTGGCAATTAAACGAAAGGAAGTTCGTTATTTGCCGTGCAGCCCCTTGGGGTTTGTTTATTGAAATATTTCAAAAACAAAAGGGAAGCTATGGGAAATTCAGATTATAAAACCCATATTTATATTAATTCAATAGAGGATTGACATTTAGAATTGAAATCTTATTTCATATTTGGCAGTGCCAATGTTTTAGAATAGAAGGCCGGATTAGACTTCACATGGACTAACAAGTTGGAAGTGGTACGTATTCTGCCTTTGCAGATTCCATCCCAAGTGGACAAGATACCAATGAATCTTTATCATCTATGCCAGTTACTAAAGTTTTTTCTGTCGCACTTCGACTACCATAAGATGGGTCCTACCAGACCTTTCCACGGCCAGAACTCCGGCTCCATTACATCAACCCAGGTAAAACTCTGGCCAGCACCATAGACACCAAGCAGGTAGAGAAATCAGGGCGGAGAAAAAAAAGTATTGATGAGCAACAAAATACCATCATAGGGAGATGCCACTATAGTAAGAAAGCTTCCAATTATGGATATTATACAGACAACAGTCAAGGCCAGAGAGGACTCACAAGGGATGACACTGAAACCACTGGGAAAGTTAGTACCGGATTGCGGAGTGAGTGAGGATTTTGTCACATCAAACCACGGACTGGCACCCCAAAACCACCGAGTAACAGCAACAAGGAGGGTCAAGTGGATGCCATGATGAAGTCCATGACTATGTTTGTTGATAAGGTAGTCTATATTATCTTGGCAGTCTGAGAAAGGAGTTGGCCACAAGAAAATGCTAGTAATGAATGGATGGGATACCATATTTCCTTGGGGCTGCCCAATGAGTTGGGATGGCCCTCTAAATCCAATGATGATAACCCACCTCATTCTTCTGGTATCCTGGCTCCTGGCACATTAAGCTTTCATTGTTATTTCTTCTATGAACTCCAGCTTTGATTCGTCCTTCGGAGCTTTTACTTTTTAGATTCTATGGTATTTAAGAATTGTACTGGTTCAGTGGCCACTGGCCTATTAAACCTAATTCAATATTTCTAGCGGAAGTACACTTAGTGGGGTATATTAAATTTACCCCCAATTTTGAATTTGTTGTGGTCTACTTGCCCCCAGTTTTTGCAATATCCTCTGTATTTTTCTGTGTATTTAACAGAATTCAAGAAGCATAATTCAAAAAAAAGTATTCGAAAGCAGGATTCACCAAACGAATTCAAGAGATCAATTACCATGGACTCATCACACAATTTAGCATTCAGCCCCAGATGAAAACAGCATCTGAATTTTCCATTTTAATGGACGGTTCTTCATCATTTGAACAAAACAGAAGAATAAAAAGACGAAAGAACTGCGCCTTGGGTGGGAGGTCTCGGTGGCAGAAGGAAACAATCAGATCCTTCGGTGGCAGAAGGAAATTGGCATTTAATTTAACATTACAGCAAATGAGCACTGGTCCTAAGAAGTGAACATACCGTATTTGCGTCCAGAACGAGGACTTTCATGCCTGAAATGTCGCGAAGCATTCTGTTGACATAGTCCCTCACCGCAGTGACGACCACCATCTTTTCTCCGCATCAGACGATGAAGAATCTGAAATTCTTCGAACTGTTTATCGATGGGATCCAATTCTACTTCCGATCCAGGGTGCCCAGATCTTTGCTTCAAATAATAAGCTCGATAGGCTTCGGATTATTGAATGGGAAACTAAGGACGAGATCCTATCAGGGTCCTCACTTGGCGACACAGGAGCTTAATCTCGTTTGTGTGTGAATAGCTTCGAGTCCTCCATATGACTGTGGAGTAGCCATTTCAAAGGTAGTCAGCGGGCTTCGGGGTTAATCAACTGTTGAGGTAACGGGCACTCAAACCGCCATACTTAACTGGGGTTACATACAAGTTTCAAATACAAATGGAACTTCGTAGTATGGTGTGGAACTTCGTAGTATGGTGTGTACGGCTGTTAATGGATAAAACTTTTGCAAAGGAAGAGTGAGAGATGGTAAATATTTCATTCAAAGATATTATAGAAAGTTATGAGAATATGTTAGCATCAGTGTTTTGGCATTGTTTTTTAGCAAGGGGATTGTTGGAAGGTTGGGTCAGTGCATTATCAATTTGAATCGAAAAAACACTAAATTGCAAAGAGCGAAAAACAGGGAACTAATTCTCTGATAGACTATTTTTAGTCTATGGACCTTAAAATATCATTTCATTTCATTATATAATGGCAAATTGACCTTCCATGTACGAACAAAAAGGTATTGAATTATGATGGCTAAATTCTTAGTTAGTGGAGTTGGTTTCGATGGGAAACTAAAGGGTATTTGATTATGGTTAAAGTAAAGTTGGTTTTGACGAGAAACTAAGTTTATTTAAAAATAAATTATTGAATTATTATGGTTAAATTCTTAGTTAGTGGAGTTGGTTTCGATGGGAAAGTAAAGGGTATTTGATTATGGTTAAAGTGAAATCGATTTTGATGGGAAACTAAGTTTATTTAAAAATAAATTAAGTAATTATTTTGATGGCTTTATGGTTGTTATCAAATGGCTCAAAGATGATCATCATTGTTTGACTTTAACTATCATATTTTTGTTGGAAGAGATAATGAAATTATGTATTGAGCTAACTAGAGTTTTCTTTTATTAACAAAACATGACAATTAATCCTTTATCAAAAGAGGCTACCCATATGGAAGTTGGAACATGGTTCATTTATATGGAGGTATTGGGTGAGAGTAGTATTATTTTACGTTCTATAAATCACCATTATAGCTTGTTTGAGTTGTGCTTGCTAGTATATTGTGTACAAGAATATAACATTTGGCATAGATGTTTTGATATAGTTTTTGTGTTTTTTAAATGTCATTTTTTAGTTTATTTGGGAACATAAATCACATCTAAGTTTTATGGATAATCCTCAATTTATTTTATTTTGTGAATGTAGCTCTTAGCTAACCTTAATGAATAATTCTCTCCATAAGACATTATTGTGTCTACAAAGGAGGGGATTGAGATGGAGGCAGAGGAGCAAGTAAGCCATGAACTGAAAGATAGTGGTAATGATCTAATCTAGGTAACCACCCCATATTTCAAGGCCAAGGAAAAAATTGACTAGTTTGAAGGCTTCTCGAAGTATTTCCCAACTTATTCTCTTTTTAGAAGATATTGCGATCAGAGAGGTTTGGGAATCAATTTATGGATCGGAAGGAGAGGTACCCAACTCAGATTTTCCAAATCTTGGAGTTTCGCAACTCCCAATCCTAGTAGCATAGGTTTGTAGTCAACATTCTTCAATTTTTTCATGGGATTTTCCTAAAACACCCCCTCCATTGCTATCAGATCATTTGCCTACTTTTTCTAGAGTTGAAGTAGTGTGACACCCTATACAAGACCTTTTAGAAGCATCTAAGGGTTTCGCCACCTATGAAGGTGTCTTTCTTTCCAGGGCTTTCCTAGACATAAACCCTCCCCAAGTGGATGCAACACAACCTTCTTTGAATAGTTTCCTTAAGGAGTTTTTAGCGTCGAATGAAGGGGAGGACCAAAACTTGGTAGAAAGTGGTGAAAGGGCACTAGAAAGCAACCCCATATCAAGGTTGGAAGCGATTCAAACTCATCAAAAGATAAGGAGTCTGGCACAAAGAGGAAAAAGAGTCATTCTGTTAAGAAGAAGAAAAGTTGGCCAAGGTTATGTTTGGTTTTGGGTGTTGATGTTATGATGAAGAATATGGCAAAAATGCTGGAGAAAAACCCGGTAGGACGAGCAAGGTGTAGGAAAAGAGCATAAACACCTTGAATGCTTGAGTGAATAGAGAAATAGTGCCCAAAGTAAAAACAAAACAAAAAAACAAAAACAAAAACAAAAACAAAAAACCCGAGAGTCGTCCTATTAGCAAGAGGTTGGATCCAATTGAAATTCAAGGACACCTCAAAAGTAAAATGGGCTACACAAAGGGTTTGGTGGATAGACTCCACCCCCGTAATTATAAATTTCTAGTCCCCACCTTTCAATGCATGTAGAAAAAGGATAGATATATTCCCAATTTAGGCGTGTCTCCCTGGTCTTCCCCCAAATTACTAGGATGAGCTTACATTCAAATATTTGGGGAACTCCTTGGGTACCTACCTAGACCATGACTCCTCTTACTTGACAATGGGGAACATGTCCTTAGCCTGCATTCTGGTCAATATCAACCTCCAGGAAGGCTTAGCGAAAGAAATGGATATCGGCCAAGAAGAGGAGAGACTGCAAATTCTAGATTACGAAGGCATTACGTTTAGATGTAGAAGATGCTACAAGTATGGTCATTTGGTTAAAGACTATGAACTATCAAAATATAAGAAGGCACATGTAGACTCAACACCTCTCAAGAACAAGGAAACAAGGTTGTCCCATACATTGGAAAAGAAAGTAGTCCAAGAAGGAGAGGGCCCAACCACTCAGGCCTTGGAAGAAACATCTGACCAGATCTTGGTGCAGAAAGTCCTCTTAAGTCCATAAGCAAAGGATGCCCCAACAGCCTATGGAGTGGGTGCAGAGGGGAGGTCGAAGGAAGGTAATTTTGTGGTTCCTGCTTCTAGTTCCTCTTCCTTTACATTTCATGTTTCTCTTTTAGTAAATACAGCATCAGATACTAGGAAAGCTTAGTCTTACTCAAAATTAGATGCTCTTTCCTGCCTCCTCCACCTTACTGTTGAGCGATGGAAAAGGTATGAATTTGCCATTTATTTCTTTATCTTTTCCTTTGAATCATAACTCCTTTACATTCTAAAATGGTAATATGTTAAAGAATTATGGTAGAATTAAGGAGATTTTTTATTGATACAAAATAATTGATTATTGTCTTTTTCTATACGGAAAATGAAGGAAATGGAAAACCAATATTCGGGAGGAAAAGACAAAGCAGAAGCAACTGTTGTCCCTTCCCCAGGAAGTTGTATCCAGACAAGGAGATCAAGATCGGAGCGCATAATCCAGGAGAAGAAAGGGAAAGTGCAACATCAACGCTAGAAGACAAAAGGATAAACTGGAAATCAAAGATAGAGCAAATTCCTCAGGATCCTTTGATCTTGAGGGATTGTTGCTTCAGAACTTATCTATACTCTGGATATATCCGCCTGGCCATTATAAAAAGGGACAACGCTTGTAGCCCCGGGGAGCATGTATTATCATTTTGCAGAACTTACTGTTGTGCTATTACTTTGATCATCGACTCTTGTTGGTTAAAACATAGTACGATTACTTGTAAACTTTTTATACATGATTAATACATAAATCAGTTGTCGTTCCATTCCTTCCTACTGAATTAGCTCGGCGGTGCTTCACTAGCGGCTAAGGGCCTGGCCCTAGTGGATCCACTTGCTACCTGTACCATTATTTTACAGTTCTAATCGTGTGATGGTTTGATTTACTTTTCATTACCTTGAATCGCATTGCTTTACAGTTTCTTGTCTTTTCAAGTTCTAATACTTTATGGAATCATTTTATTGCAGAAGCTGTGATTGAATTGCATTGTTGTTCCCTTCCTATCATAACGAGATTATTATCCTTTACCACTTTTATTGTTATTCATTTAAGTTATAAAGTCTTGCAGTTCATTACAGATTGGTGTTCATTTCCATTTAGCGTTGTTGTTCATTTCTATTAAGTTAGCATTGTCGTTCATTCATACCAGATAGGTGTTATTTCTTTCCTGCAAGTATTTGGTTTTGCTTTTAAGTATTTTGCAGTAAGCGTGTTTACTACATTTCTATTAGCAGCATTAGTGATCTATCATTTCCAGTTAATTGCTTTAGTGTGGAGTGTAAGATCAACAACTGTAAAGGACATTGGATATCGCTGTCTAAGTTCTTAGATTGTGGATCTTGTTTATATTTTATTTCATTTATATCAATTGACAGAGGAAAGAGTTATCACTACTACATCCTTAACTGATAAATTGTTGTAGTTTTATGAGTGAATGATTTAAGTTCCAAAGCATTAAGTTTCTTTTGATTGCAATTAGATTTTATTTCAAGCATCTGTTTACTCTTGTATTTAGCACTGTACTGCAAATTAGAAAACATTACTCTTGAAACAAATTGCCCGCCTTAGACTGAGTACACTCTTGAAAAAAAAAATCGTACCTAGATTGATAATTAATGTAGGATAAATAGTAAGTTTCTTTTGATTGCAATTAGATTTTATTTCAAGCATCCGTTTACTCTTGTATTTAGCACTGTACTGCAAATTAGAAAACATTACTCTTGAAACAAATTGCCCACCTCAGATTGAGTACACTCTTGAAATAAAAAATCGTACCTGGATTGATAATTAATGTAGGATAAATAGGAGTTCAAAAGACACCTTTTATACCTCAACATTTTGGCGTCGTTGTTAGGGAGAGTGTAGCCATTTGTTTTTTTTAAAAGAGAGTAGTGTGCATTTGATAAGTGCCTGCTAGGAGAGAATTGGGTATTAAAAACGAAAGGTAAGAACCTGCGTACGGAGCATGTAATAGCCTTGCACCCCCGCCCGCTTTCCTGCAGATTTGTTGATTAATTTCGGTAGAAATAAGTATTCGAGCTGTGTGCATGACTAAGCATAAAAAGCCTGAAGAGAATCCTAAACCACTACCCAAACCTGATAAAGCTAAAGGACTGGTGACCCTTGGCCGATCAACCTTTATAGACGATATCATCAAGAAAGCAGAATCTCAGCCATTATTAGGTCTTAGAAAAGTTTCTTCTAGATAACCTACTAGCTCCCTTCAAGCCACAGAATCACCATCTGTAGCCTTTGCTAAGGTACATAGCCAAACAGAAGAAACCGAGCAATATTTTCAAGAAATTGAGAATTCTCGCCCAATTTCTTTACAAGAAGGGAACTCTAGTAATCCCTGTGAAGGAAGAGGAGAAACAGGGGAAACAGAAGAACCAAGATCCCCTCTTGGAGTAGTTCAAACACTAAGCAGCCCAGATAAGGGAAGTGTTGTCAAGATCATCCAAAACAAAGCTGAAGAACCTGAAAAGCCAAAATCCCCCCAGATAATAGTTCAACAAGGAACATTCATCATCCCAGACCAAGGAAGTGTTGTTAAGGCCGTTCCTACTACTTCTAATCAGCCTAGGAATAACTCCCTAGAAATCCCAAAAGGATATTGTCACATATTTGATCAAATGGCCCAGAACCAGCAAACACCTCAAACCTCCACACTGCAATATCCCATTGTAGATACTGCAGTTAATGCACCTATGAAGGCCATTCCTCTCCAGCATATTCCTACATTCCATGGCTTAACGTCGAAAGATCTAGATGCATTTCTGTTTGAATTTGATGTATTATGCCGTGGGTATGACTATACCACTGATCCCCAAAAGCTAAAACTATTTCCCTCCACATTAAAAGGAGCAGCTTTACGATGGTTTATGGGGTTAGGTGGAGGTGTTATAAATGACTGGGATCGGATGAAAGGGGCTTTTCTAAAGAAATATCAGGATTATTGTAGGTCTAGAGAATTGAAGAATGAAATATTTCAAATTACAGCCAAACCTAATGAAACATTGGAGGAATATGTAGAACGCTTTCAATACAATCTCCAGAGATCTCCTTATGCATCTTTACCCTTACCTGACAATGTGTTAAAAACTACACTAATTAAAGGGATGAAGGAACAATGGGTTGAAACATTAAACATTATGGGAAAAGGTGACATATATCAGGAAAGTTTTACTGACATTATTGATGTATCAGGAGTTTAAGAGGCAGTACAAGGCTAAAACCGGCAGAACGTGACATAATCACAAGGGACAACAAGATCTCTAGTGGAGGTGTAACCTGCGCAGAAATTGGGAATCTACTGGAAGACTTCAAAACCGATATTGTAGGGACTCTAACGACACAACTCGACATTATGCAAGTTAAACAAAAGCAAGCAGAAGCATAGAAAAATATGGCAATCTTCTGGCCAAGATGCAAAAAGAAGCACAGCCATAAAGAGTGCCCGCTAGATACAGTCCAAGTCTGCACCATCTGCACGAAATACCACTCCACAGAAAATTGTCCCTCACTCTCGGGCCTGCAACCAGTTTACAAGGAAGCGGAAGAAGAAATAGAACCAGTGTACCTACTCAATCAACGTCGTCAATGGTAGCCATGACAAACAGGTATGCATGTTGATCCATCCTCTTCTTTTCAGTCTCCTTAGTATAATGTCCAGCAATATAATGGAATGTGGCAAAATCAACCACCTTTCCCTAGCTGGTCACAACAGCCATTTCCTACATCATTATGGCCAAATCAAACAAATCAAACCAATTGGCCAAACTTCCCTTACTATCCACCATTTTTGCAAAATAATGTATATCCGACACAATGGTCACCCTCCACCTTACAGAGTCAAACCTGGCAGTCGAACTGGCAAAGACCTATGAATCAGCCAGCCGGAACGATTCCTCTCCCTCAACCTACATTGCCAGCCAAAACGATTCCTCTTCCTCAACCTACACTGCCAGCACCATATGCATTGCAACAAAATCCTCAGACCAACTTAAGACCACAACTCCCAGCACAACCCAACCCGAACCCTAATAATAGACCGGTTTAATCTGTTCAAATAATCGAAGCACCAGAACTAAAAACCGAGTTAAGGGAGTTCAATGACCTTCAATTAATGTCTGGGCGCATAATAGAAATTGAGGGAGATAAAAATGCTCAAGTTGAAAATCTGTTACCTTTAGAACAACCACTACAAGAAGAGGATGTGGTTAGACAACAAACTCATAACCAAGCAACCACTTCTTCTCCCCCATTCCCAGAACGACTAATCATACCGCGCCCAATAAAACATCCTGACTTTGATCTTCTAGGAGAACTAAGAAATTTGTGTACATATATCCCACTCCTCCAAGCTATCCAAGATATCCCGATCTACGCAAAAACCATCAAAGAGCTATGTATAAAAAAGCCAAAGAGGAGAATAACAACTAACCCAACCGTCCAAGTAGTCGGCACCCTATCTGACTTAATATCAGGAAGAGAGACACCCATAAAATATGAGGACCTAGGGAATCCTATAGTTACGGTGCAAATCAATGGACACTCCTTTCCAAATGCCTTAGTTGATTTAGGAGCTGCAATTAATATTTTAACAACCACCACTTGTCAAAAGCTTGGTATTACATCATTAGATCCAACCATAACCTTATTGGAGTTGGTTGACCAATCGGTAGTCAGAACAGAAGGCACACTACATGATGTAATGGTCTCTATAGACTCTTGGGAATACCCTGCAGGCTTTCTTGATAATTAATTCCGAAAACTAGCTAGATGGACACCCTTTAATATTAGGTAGGCCTTGCCTAGCAATTTTTGATGCTTACATTGGCTGCCGACAAGGCAATATGACTATAACTAGAGGGAGTAATGTCAAGAATTTAGCTTTATACCCTCCAGCCCAGCGAAGCCTAACAATAATGAAAACTAACAAACAACCTGTATCATATCTCACAGAAAAGAATTAGATCGCCTTTAACCATAGAAGATGCTCTCGAATTTAAAGACCAAACAGAGGACAACATCATTAACAATTTCATTAACCAACCAGAAACCAGATCCCATGTATAATGTCACATGATAGAGGCAGCATTTGATAACGAACTAGAAGATGATCCCCTCAAAGACATTCATGATCAATCAATACCTACTACCTCTATTTCAAACAGCAAAACTATAGAGATTGAGCCAGGAAAAGCCTTGAACATAAACAAAAACCTGACTCTTGAACAAGAAAAAAAGCTGGTCCAACTACTAAGAAAATGCAAGGAGGTTTTTGCATGGGATTACCCAGACATGCAAGGAATTGATCCCCAGCTGTGTACGCACCACATTTATATAGAAAAGGATGCTAGACCCATTCGCCAACCCCAACGGAGACTAAACCCTCATCTTAAGGATATTGTGAAAGTTTAATTACAAAAACTTTTAGATGTAAACTTTATTTACCCAATATTTGATAGCAAGTGGGTCCCTCCACTAGTAGTGGTGCCAAAGAAGAATGGAAAGTGGAGGATATGTGTAGATTACAAAGAATTAAATAAAGTAACCCATAAAGACCACTTTCCCCTTCCATTCATTAATCAAGTATTAGACACGTTAGTAGGAAAGAATTCTTTTCTTTCTTAGATGGCTTCAGTGGATACAATCAAATCCAGATTGCCCCTGAAGACTAGGATAAAACTACTTTTACGTGTCCTTGGGGAACATTTGCTTACAGAGTCCTACCCTTTGGCCTATGCAATGCCCCTGCCACATGTCAAAGGGTCATCCTCAGCATATTTTCAGACTTAATAAATGAAGGGCTCGAAGTATATATGGATGATTTCACACCGTATGGAGATGATTTTGAGCCAGCACTAAACACATTGGAAAAGCTGTTGCAAAGATGTATTGCCACTAGGCTTTGCTTGAGCCATGAAAAGTGTCATATGATGATGACCGAGGGACTCATCTTAGGTCATTATATCTTAGCAGCTAGAATACAGGTAGATCCGGTTAAAATTCAGATAATTTTGTTAATACCTACTCCTACCACACAAATAGAGTTATGTAGTTTTTTGGGATTTTCTGGTTATTATAGGAGATTCATAGAGCATTTTTCTCAAATAGTTGCACCTCTATACGCACTAACTGGGAATGTTGATTTTATTTGGACAAATAAGTGTGACCGTGCTTTTGAGGATCTGAAAAAGCTTGTATTGACAACCCCAGTGCTAAGGGGCTCAAATTGGGATTTTCCATTCCAAATTTCATTTGATGCTTCAGACATAGCTATTGGAGTAGTCTTTAGGCAGGAAGAAGATAAAAAGCCATATGCAATTTATTATATTAGCAAGAATCTATCTCTTGTTGAACTAAACTATACTGTAACTAAAATGGAGTTTTTAGTTGTAATACATGTTGTAAATAAGTTTAGACATTATATAACTAGGTATCCTGTAGTTTTATACAAAGTTCACTCTGTCATAAAAAACTTAGCAAATAAACCTGTTACAAATGGTAAAGTAACAAGATGGTTGATTTTATTGCAAGAATTTGACATCACAATAAAGGATCGACCTGGAAAAGAAAATCCTGTAGTAGATTTTCTCTCACGAATGCCAAAGCCAGCGAACACAATAGTAGTCGAAGATCAATTCCCAGATGAACATTTTTTTGTTGTTACTGTCAGAACGCCATGGTACACTGATGTTGAAAATTATTTAGCAGTAGGTAAATTACCCAAACATCTAATGCCCAATGAACGAAAACAAATAGTGCAGCGCAGTACTCGATTTTCATGGATTGGGGGCTACCTATTTCATACAGGGGCGGATATGCACATCAGAAGATGCGTCCACGAAGATGAAATATTTGACATTCTGAAAGCTTGCCATGAAGAACCATGTGGCAGACATTTCGCAGACGCAGGACTAGTCACAAGGTTTTACAAATAGGCTATTACTGGCCTACCATCTTTAAAGATGCTAAGAAATTTGTTCAAGCCTGTGATAGTTGCCAAAGAGCAGGATGCCTTGGACAGTCCGACGAAATGCCTTTAAATCCACAGTTAGTAACCATTTGAGCGTTGGGTGCTTGATTTTATTGGTCTAATTAACCCATCATCAAATCAGAAAACATACATTCTAGTAACAACATAGTATGTTACCAAATGGGTGGAAGTAGAGGCACTTCCAAGAGCTATAGAGGATTTTGTAATACATTTCCTTTTCCAAATATTTGTGTGATATGGCCTCCCCGAGGGACATAATCATGGACGGAGGACCACAATTTGTAGGTAATAAAAATTGCTGCAACATTAAAAAATTACCACATTCTGCACAAAATTATCACCCCGTACCACCCACAAGCAAATGGCCAAGTAGAGAGAACAAATGAAGTGATAGAAGCGATACTGACAAAAATAGTTGCATCACATAGGCGTGATTGGGCTTCAAGATTGCCAGAGGCCTTGTGGGCATATCGAACAACGTGGAGAAATACCATCGGCCATTCACCATATCAACTAGTATTTGGAAAATAACCCATCTTTCCAATAGAATTCGAAATACAAACATTAAGAACAACACAGGAGGTGGGTTTAAAGGAAGCCCAGACGAGCAGATTACAACAAATCAACGAGCTAGATGAAATTAGGCTCTCGGCTCTTCAACACACTGCATTAATTCAACAACAGAGAGAAAAATGGCACGACACCCTTATCAAAAAGAAAATCTTCCACGAAGGAGATTGGGCACTCCTATACAATTCCAAGTTTCAGGATTTCCCAGGAAAACTCCAGACACGATGGCTTGGACCTTATGAGATACAGAAAGTGCACGACAATGGCACCATTACATTGACTACCATTAATGGATCTGGACATTCGTTCAAAGCAAACGGTCATCGAGTGCAACTTTATCACAAACCGCTCACTCGGGAATCCTTTTACCAGCAATTACAGGAAGATTCCACTATGCAGATTCTTGCTAAGGAAGATAACCCCTCCTCAGCTGTAGTTCATTGAATAATTCTTTTGTTTCTGAATTTTGCATATAACTTACTGTTGTGCCTCTTAAGGGACAACAATTTTGCATGCTTGTATTTTTAGTGTTGTTCCTCTTAAGGAACAGTTGTTGTTCCTTCAAAGGAACAACAGTCGTTCCTCTTAAGGAGCAGTTGTTGTTCCTTCCAAGGAACAACAACCATTCCTCTTAAGAAACATCAGTTTTGAGTGCTTACATTTGTTTGTTGTTCCTTTTAAAGGAATAGTTGTTGTTCCTCTAAAGGAACAGTAGCCATTCCTCTTTAGGAACAAAATTTCTGTGTATTTCACAATTTTTGTTGTTCCTTTTAAAAGACCAGTTGTTGTTTCTCTAAAGGAACAACTGCTGCTCCTCTAAAGGAACAACATTTCGGCACCCTCATTTATTTTTGCTATTCTTTTTAAAGGAACAACACTTCTATGTGTTTATTTTTGTTGTTCCTTTTAAAGGAACAACATTCCGCGTGTTTATTTTTGTTGTTCCTTTTTAAAGGAACAACACATTTGCGTGTTCATTTTTGTTAATCCTTTTAAAGGAACAACACTTCCGTGTGCTTATTTTCGTTGTTCCTCTTAAAGGAACAACACTTTCGCCAGATTGTTTTTGTTGTTCCTCTTAAAGGAACAACACTTATGCCAGATTATTTTTGTTGTTCCTCTTAAAGGAATAGCACTTCCGCCAGATTGTTTTTGTTGTTCCTTTTAAAGGAACAACCCCTTCACATTTTTTTATTTTTTGTCGTTCCTTCTAAAGGAACAACACTTTTTGAGTGCATTTTTTTTGTATGTGTGCTTCTTAAAAAACATCATTTAGAGAATTTTTGTGAATGGTGGTTCATTGTTCATGATCCCTTCAAGGCACAGATATAAATTTATGCAAGGATACAAAAACTAGAGGATACTGAAATAAGCAAACCAAAGAAAAATCGTTATCTTTAGAGAAATTGCTTTGTTCGATAAGAAAAAAGAGGAAAGGACACAACTATTTATATCACTTTGCTATCTTTATTTTCACTAAAACTAATTTGATTGATTACTTTTATCATGTTGGTTCTTCCCTAATCTTCATAATTCTCTTTGATCATTATTATTGAATAAGAATAAGGGCATATTTTCCTCTATTGAGATGTTCAGACTTCTTCCACCATCCCTACTCTTAAGGAGTGTTGAGCCATCCTCTGTATATCAATAGGAAAGTGCTATATAAGAGAAATATATATATATATATATATATATATATATATATATATATATATATATATATATATATATATATATATTATATATATATATATATATATATATATATATATATATATATATATATATGTATATATATATGATTACTAACAATTCTATGATTTGTCAAATGAATTATATATATATATATATATATATATATGATTACTAACATTCTATGATTTGTCAGAAGGATAGGGGGTCTCATCAGGAGCTAGCCTACCACGATCATAAGGACGCAGTGAAGTGGCATTCTCACTATGGCCACCACACCAGGGTTATGATCTAAGAGGCACATCAGGAAAATAAAAAAGTCCTTGGAACAGGAGGTCTCATCACGAGCCGGCCTGCCCACTTTTCACTTCTTCCTGGTGAATGGCATTGTAATTCATCTGGTTACAAAGCCAGCACAATGACCTCCATTCTAACATCACAAAGCACTTTCCTAGGCATAAATAAAGGATTATGGTTCTAAGGGTGAAAAAGCAACTTTGTCAAGGTTATGAACACCTGTGGGCAACAGAGCTCTGTTGATGGTATTGAAGTCATATTTTTCACAGATCAATAGTCATTATAAACCCTTTTCTTATATCTTTATCTTGATTTCAAATGAGATTATTCTTTAAAGTCCTTTCAAACCTCTTACACATGAAATATTGTTTGAAAATCAATCATAATGGTTAAAGTGGATAATGACCGCATAAGTATTTTTACTTACGATAGTTGTCCTCTTACCTATTTTTCACATCATTTCGTAGCATTTCCATATCTATTCGTGATTTTCATCATAAGCCTCGATTTCAGTACTTCGCTACTTTTTGCAATCATGTCATGGATATATACGTCGTTCATTTTTTTATTGTATGGTTGTCGTCCAGTACACTACTCCTCCATTTTCTAGTAGAGGACGACCTATAATATTTCAGGGGGGCGCGAGGGATCTCCAAAATACACTAGCAGACGTGTCAATTCATTATTTGGAGGTACTACAACTCCATCAGATCTCGGAAATAGCAAGTTTAACGGTATTGATATTTTCCAATATGCACAACTGTGTTGTTCCATTGTCATTTATGTGTTTTGAAAAAAAATTAACAGTATGCTAAGCTTAGATAAAATGGGAGGCAGAGCAATACGCAGCAAACCGCAGGTGTTAATAATTTCCAACGCTACACGTGATCTGAAAATCACCCTATGAATGATCTTAGTTAAAGATTTATTAAATGAAGGTATTATAGACTCATGTGCTCATGTGTGTCCATGTTATTTTAGGCAACGAATCGATCAAATTGCAAAATACACAGACACTGGAAAATGGAAAACAACAGAGAAACACAGTAAGCAAATACAAGAGCACAACAAATTAATAAGGAGTTCACCCTATCCTCCAGGGCTATGTCTCTGGTCCAACTTTTAGTAGTGGCCTTCTTTTATTGTGTCTTAAGTAGAGAATTACAATGAAGGAGCTCAATATGAGTCTCTTGAAACAGAATTGCTTGGTATGGTGGTTCCTGGATTCCCCAAGCCACTAGAGTGCACAAACTCTTTTCCTTACCAGCTCTTGACCTTTCTGGTCTTTAATGGAAGGAGCCCAATGTGGTGCTCAGTCTTGACAGATCCTCTCAGGGATGGCTTGAACCTCTCAAGCTCTCTGGTGCTCGACGCTACCTGTGGTCAGCTCAGCCCTTTGTCTTCTTTTTGCTTTTTTGCTTCACTGTCTTTTCTTCGTTTTCTCTGTCTTCTTCCTTTTCTTCTCTTCTTCGTTTTCTTCTCTTCTTCGTTTTCTGTGTCTTCTACTTTGTCTGTTCATGGCTTTAAGCCGTTCGATCTCATGGCTATTCGACTCCCCTTCCACCTCTGTCGGCTCGCCTGCTGCAGCTTCGCTTGGAGTTCCCTGTCTCGGTGTCATCATCAGGCTCACAAGGAGTGGCCACTTGTCCTCCTACGAACTGTGCTAGCTTTTTCCTCGTCGATTTGATTCTTCGGTTACATCGTGGAATGAGTCATCTGCCACCTCGACAGTCAAATTGGACATCAAACTTCTCTCTGTCACGGCTTAATCCCCCGTCAATTTCGGCTTTCCCATCAAGCGCAATCTCAGCTATTAGATCTGGAGCCCCCAGATTCGACGTCATTCACTCATTTCGCGTGGTTGACTTGCTTGAATGTTAGCGCACTATGAGCGGTGTTTTCTCTCTCCTCTACTTGCCACGCGTCGGGCGCTGAGTGGAATCGCTAAGTTTCGGCCAAATCCGCTTACCGCCTAAGGGTGCCCTTGATAAATACTGCTGGTTTTTGGAGCGTGGGTCCCGCCTTTAACCTTTGGTGCTTTTTTCCCATGGTTCTCCTGGCTTCCATGCTATCGAGTGCTCGGGGCCTCTCCTTCTCGAGGGGTTTTTCCCAGCGATACGCAGTTAGCGCTAATCCAAAAATTGCCTCCTTTTCCTGATTCGAGCTTCCCAAGTGCCAATTTTGCCTCTTGCGTAGTCTCCATGGGCCTCGATCAGTGCGCTTTGACCGAGGTCCTCATCGTTCCACGCTGGCCACCAATTGCCACAGTTCAAAGGTTTTTTTGATCGCTCTGTGCTCTTGAATTTGAAGTTTGTCCTGATTTGATACAATCATGGTTCTCTGGTAATTCTTCATGGATCCAATTTAGATCACGGCCTTCCCGCTGAAAAAGCTTTTGGACCACCAAAAGTTAGTTTTCAAGCATCGACTAAGTGAGGGTACTGTTGTCTCACTTGTCCAATCTCAATCCACTTTGCACTACTTGGTTTTGAACCCTCAAGCCCTACTTTGAGGTACTCAACATCTCCCTTGCGCGTCATCCTCACCTTACTATCTAGAACTGTGTCTTCCTGCAATTCATTAAGATATTCAGGTAGAAAGTCATAAATAGAAGGCAATTGACTTTGCTCTTTGGGATCCTCAATTAGAGAAGGTTCAAACAATCTCAACCAATCTACATTTATGACTGAATAGATGTGCATGTGAGTTGGTAGATCAAGGCGAAAAGCATTTTCACCAATCTTCTCAAGTATATTGAAAGGTCCATACCTGATGGGCTTTGGCTTTTTACCTTCACCTTGCATCCTGTCCTTGCTGATATACAGCCAGACTTGGTCACCAACTTGGAAATTATCCTCCATCTGATGCTTGTCATGCCTAGCCTTGTATTTAGCTTGGCTCTTTTCCAGCTGTTCCTGTACTACCTGGTGGATCTCCTGGATTTGTTCAATGAATGTAGTTGCCCTGTCGACATCATTGTGTCCCTCAACTGTGGTATCTTTACCAAAGACAAAATCCAAAGGAGACCTTGGTGTGAAACCAAAACAGGTCTCAAAAGTAGATCTTTGTGTAGAAGAATTTTTTGCTCTGTTGTAAGCATGTTGCACATAACACAAGTGTTTATCCCAAAGCTTAAGATGTTTGCTGCAATATCCTCTGAGTAACTGGATCACTGTCCTGTTAACTACTTCTGTTTGGCCATCAGTTTGTGGATGAAAAGCGATGCTTTTCTTCAGTTTGGTGTCCATCAGTTCCCACAAACTTGACCAAAACTTACCCACAAATCGGGTGTCTCGATCAGATACAATGGAAATGGGCAATCCAAAATGAAACCATACATGTTCAAAGAATAGTTTTGCAGTTTGTTCAGCTGTAATTTGTTTGTTACAAGGTATCAAAATACACATTTTGCTTAACCTATCCACAACAACATATAGATAACCATGACCTTTCCTAGATTTAGCAATCCTCCAACAAAATCCATGGAAGCACTTTCCCAAGGGTGAGAAGGTATTGGTAATGGAGTGTACAAGCCTAGTTTTCTATTGCTGGGATTGCTTTTAGCACACATAGTACACCCTCTTACATATCTAGAAACTGTCTCATTCATTTTTGGCCAATAACAAAATCTTTGCAGTTGTGGAAGAGTTTTACTTACCCCAAAATGACCTGATATCAGAGAAGTGTGTGCTTCTCTAATTATCTTTACTCTCTCAGTTTGTGGAATGCAAAGTTTCCCACAGTGGTATAAGAGTTGGTCCTTTACATGATAATCCAAGTCTTCTACCCATTTGCCTTGACTCAAAGTTGCATATACATCTTTAAAATCTATATCTTGAGCATATTGTTCAATGTAGCTTTCATGTAGCACAAAATTATGCTTAAGTATAGTAGATGCATTTATAATGGGTCTAGATAACATGTCTGCAACTTTATTGTGTATGCCCTTTTTATACCTGATGACTAAATGAAACTGTTGTAGAAAACCCATCCATCTATAGTGTCTTGATTGCTGCAACTTAGTTTGGGAGTATAAATATTGAAGTGGTTGATGATCAGTATGTATTACTGTCTCTTTGCCCATTAAGTAATGTTTCCACTCTTTCACACTCTGAACTAATGCATACAATTCTTTATCATATGTAGGATAGTTAACTATTGCAGGATTAAAAGTCTCAGAATGATAACATATGGGTTTACCGTGCTGTGTCAACACTGCTCCCATGGCATAGTCACTGGCATCTATTTGGATCTCAAATGGTCTTTGCAGATCAGGCAGTGCTAGTATAGGTGTTGTACTAATCTTTTCTCTCAAGGTGTCGAAGGCTTTCTGATGTTTTCCTCCCCACTGAAACACCTTGTTCAATCCTGTTAAAGAATGTAGGGGAGCTGCAATTGAAGAAAAGTTAGAAATGAACTTCCTCCAATATTGTGTTGTCCCTAAGAAGCTTCTCACTTTTGTAGCAGACTTGGGTGTAGGCCAATTTACAATGACTGCCACTTTAGAGGGATCTATCTTCAATTCACCACCCCCTAATATACGACCTAAATAATTTATAGATGTTTTTCCAAATTCACATTTTGAGAGTTTAACATGAATTTTTTCTCTTTTCAAAACATCTAATGTCTGCTTAACATGCTTTAAGTGTTCTTCCCACGTTTTACTAAAAATCAAAATGTCATTCAGATACACAATAACAAAATCATCAAGAAAAGGTTTGAGTACATCATCCATTAATCTCATGAAAGTAGCAGGAGCATTAGTTAAGCCAAAAGGCATAACTAGCCACTCATGCAATCCCTGCTTTGTTTTGAAAGCAGTCTTCCATGCATCTTGTTTTGCCACTCTGACTTGATGGTATCCACTGTGCAAGTCTAGCTTGGTGAAATAAACAACTTCCTTAAATTGATCTAAAAGATCATCTATGTGAGGAAGGGGATAACGATTTTTGATTGTTATCTTATTGAGTGCTCGGTAATCAATGCACATTCTCCACGAGCCATCTTTCTTCCTCACCAAAACGATTGGTGACCCACATGGTGATGTGCTAGGCCTAATGAACCCCTTCTTGAGCAACTCCTACACCTACTTCTTGATTTTAGCATTCTCTAAGCAGACAACCTTTTATACCTATGGCTACAATGGTTATTTCATCTCCGGAGTCTGACCCCAAATATTTCTAAATAGCTGCAACACTCTTCTTCTTCTTGCCCTCGAATTTCTCAGGTCTCAGCTCTGGATGCAGAATCCAACAATGCTCATCATCATGCCCATCCTTTTTACAGTGAGTGCATGAAGCCTTGCTTTTCTGTGCAGTGTTAGCCTTCCTTACTTTCCACTTCTGCTTTCTTTTCTCCTTGCTCTTGCTTGCAGTGGGTTGGGATGGTCCCCCAACTTCTGAATTTCCATTCTTTCCTCTAGCTTCTAGATGAGTAGCATGTACAGGTACCTCATCTATGCTAGTGGGATTGAACATGAGGATGGTATGCCTCATGTAGCTGTGTAGACCACCAATGTACTTCAACAGAGTCTCTGGCGAGTCTAACGAGATTCCTAGAATCAATGCTCTCTTTCTAAATTCTTGAGTGTACCCTTGCACACTTTTCCCTTTCAACTGCCAAAGAGTTTTCCAACTCATCATGGCTTATTGCATGTAGGCCAATGGACATAACTGTTTTTTTATTGCAGAAACAAATTCGCTCCGGACAGATATAGTCTTACCATGTCTTTTCAGGTCAGCTTGGGTTCTGCCTTCCCACCAAACCAAGGCAGTGCCTCCTAGGTGTAGGCTTGCCAGCTGAATCTTGCTCTTGTCTGAGTCGATGTTCTGTACTCTGCAATAAACATCAATTTGTCTAATCCAATTGTCCAACTTTTATACATTTATCTCTTCATCATATATAAGCAAATCAAATTTAACATCTAACTTGATCAAATATGCTTTCTTCTTATGTACAGGGCTATTAGGAGGTGTGAGAAAGCTTTCCTCTTTCCCTTTTCCTTTTGAGCGATCATGGAAATGTGATTCATCTTCTCTTTTGTCTTGTTTAGAGCTTGATGAATCTTCATCCTTATGTTTTCTAAAGTCCTTATACATTTCTTCTACCATGGACTTTATGGCTAGGAAACTTTCTATGAATTGAGGGTCTAGACCCATAAGACCTTCCTCTGACATCGTCTTCCGAGGATAGACTCTCCCAATCTCAGGATTAGTTTCGACCAACTCTCCTTCTCATAATTTGAGCTTTGATCTAGTGAGCATTCGTAGCTAAACCAACACAAGCTTGTCTAACCTTACAGCCTAAAGCTCTGATACCACTTGATCTGAAAATCACCCTATGAGTGATCTCCTTTAAAGATTTATTAAATGAAGGTATTATAGACTCATGTGCTGGTGTGTGTCCATGTTATTTTAGGCAACAGATCGATCAGATTGCAAAATACACAGACACTGGAAAATGGAAAACAGCAAAGAAACACAGTAAACAAATATAAGAACACAACAAATTAATAAGGAGTTCACCCTATCCTCCAGGGCTACGTCTCCGGTCCAGCTTTCAGTGGTGGCCTTCTTTTATTGTGTCTTAAGCAGAGAATTACAATGAAGGAGCTCAATATGAGTCTCCTGAAATAGAATTGCTTGGCAGGGTGGTTCTTGGATTCCCCAAGCCACTAGAGTGCATAGACTCTTTTCCTTACCAGCTCTTGACCTTTTTGGTCTTTAATGGAAGGAGCTTAATGTGGTGCTTAGTCATGAAAGATCCTCTCAGGGATGGCTTGAACCTCTCAAGCTCTCTAGTTCTTGACACTGCCTGTGGTCAGCTCGGCCCTCTGTCTTCTTTCTGCTTTTTGTTTCACAGTCTTTTCTTCATTTCTCTGTCTTCTTCCTTTTCTTCTCTTCTTCGTCTTTTGTGTCTTCTACTTTGTCTGTTCATGGATTTAAAGCCATTCAATCTGATGTCTGTTCGACTCCCCTTCCACCTTCGTTGGATCGCTTGCTGCAACTTCGCTTTGAGTTCCCTGTCTTGGCGTCATCATTAGGCTCATAGGGAGTGGCCACTTGTCCTTCTACGAACTGCGTCAGTTTTTTCCTCGTCGGTTCGATTCTTGGGTTACATCATGGAATGAGTCATCTGCCACCTCGGTGGTCAAATCGGACATCAAAATTCTCTCTGTCGTGGCTTAATCCCTTGTCAATTTTGGCTTTTCCATCGGGCGCGATCTTAGCTGTTAGATCTGGAGCCCCCAGATCTGACGCCATTTGCTCATTTCACGTGGTTAACTTGCTCGACCGTTAGCGCGCGATGAGCGGCAATTTTCTCTCTCCTCCACTTGCCACGGGTCGGGCGTTGAGTGGAATAGCTAGGTTTCGGCCAAATCTGCTTACCGCCCAAGGGTGCCCCCGATAAATACCGTTGGTTTTTGGAGCATGGGTCCCGCCTTTAGCCTTTGGCATTTTTTCCCCACAATTCTCCCGGCTTCCATGCGACCGAGCGTTCGGGGCCTCTCCTTCTTGAGGGGTTTTGCCCAGTGATGCGTGATTAGCGCATCAAAAATTGCCTCCTTTTCCCGATCCGGGCTTCCCACCTGCTAGTTTCGCCTCCTGCACAGTCTCCACGTTGTTCCACGTTGGCTACCAATTGCCACTGTTTAGAGGTTTTTTCTGATCGCTCTGTGCTCTTGAATTTGAAGTTTGTCTTGATTTGATACAGTCATGGTTCTCTGATAATTCTTCATGGATCCAATTCGGATCAACACGTGAAATTTTAGAGAAAGCAGGATTGATTGCCTACCTTACTCGACTACAATAGTGCCATGAAACGGTGGCCATCGAATTTCTGCAGAATTTGCAGGAAGATCATTCCATGGTGAGGGGAAGGCAAATAACAGTAACAGATGTGGTAATTGCTGAAGTATGTGGACTACCAGCTATTGGACCAATATGGACCCAAAAAAAAGTGAGACTTCAAGAGGCCATAACTATCTTTCGAGACGAAGGAAAAAACCTTACCATCAAAGGAAAAGGAGTCCTGCCTGCAACCCTGGGAGAACCATGGGCAGAATTAGCCAGAATAGTGCAAAGCTACATCACATGCGATGGGAGAAAGGATGTGGTAAGACCATGCCATATCAAATTATTAGCAGTATTAAGACAGAAATGTACTGTAAATTTGCCTGCATATTTAATTTCTTTATTGCATGATGCCGATCGGAGCATAAGGAAATCACGTCATACAAAAATGGTAGTAAGTCATCATGGTTTAATTCAATTAATAGTTAGTTATAGTCTTGCTCAGCATGAGTCTAGCTAGGAAGAATTGGTATTTTCAATAGACGGGGGATTAGCCTTACCAGCCTCGAAAAGAAAAAAACCATCAGCACATCAACTAGACCACAGAAACATAGACAGTCCCTCAGATTGAGGAGAATCAATGGAATGTTGGGAAATCTCCAAGAGAACTGTAGCCAACCCTTAGAAATACAGGACTCTGAGGATGAGCAACCCCCATAACTCGAAGGAGGGGAAAACGTGGAAGAAGAATTGGAAGAGGAATTGGAGGAAGAAACTGAGTGCTCTGGTGCAAGTCCACTACAAAGTCCATTGCAGGAAGGCAAATTGGCTCAAATTTTGGCCAATATGGGTGAGTATATTCAGCCACTGAGCCCGCTCAACCTCAATATTAAGGTAGGGCAATCACAGGAACACTCTGCTCACAGTAAGAGTGCATCCGAGGAGATGAATGACGAGCAAGAAGAAGAAGCACAATCACAAGAACACTCTGCTCATAGTAAGAGTGCATCCGAGGAGATGAATGACGAGGAAGAAGAAGAAGCACAGTGACAGGAACACTCTGCTTACATTAAGAGTGAATCTAAGGAAATGAATGACGAGGAAGAAGAAGAAGCAGAAGCCACTTGGGAAGTGGCAAATCAAATCAGGGTTACCTCCCCTGAGAAACCTAATCGGGATGACGAGAACACTGAAGAAGTGTTCCAAATAGAAAATATGGAAATAAGCCAGGGTGAGGGCACAATCCCTAAAGAACAAAAACCAACTAAGCAATCAAGTCCAGTCAAGGAAATAATTTTTCCTCCCAAGAAAAAGAAGAAGAAGATAAATGAAATCAAGAGGCTGTGAATGGAACAGTAAAGGCTACTAAATGTAATAAAACAACTTAGACAGCAGATAATGGCCCTAAAAATGGGGAAAATCTCAAAAAGAACCCCAAGAACAAGAGATGCAGCCAATTGAACGAAACCCCATAAAATAAAGGCCACAGGGACTCAAACTGAGCCCATATCCATTCAGGACAGCAAGGACAACATGCGGTTGTTATAGATGCAGTGGCCCAAACAGAAGATACACTAGTCTGTAATAAGGATGTCCAAACAGAGGCACTGTCCTCTAGCGTCACGACTGACCAGACAATTCATGATAAAGGAACACAAACTATAGGAACCAGACCTTGTAATAAGAAAATCTAGGTAGATCTTCAACCCAAAAGTGTTTCGACGGACAATGACCCTAAGGTAGTAAAACTACAATAGGATCTGGCACAGGCTCAACAGACTATAGAAAAGCTCATAGAAGAGACTGTTCCTTAGGAAAAAGATCAAAAGTTACAACAACAAGTAAAGAACATGAATGCATCAGAGAGCAAGGCCTTCGATAAATGCCGGAGGGCAGAGGAAAAAGTCGAAAAGGTAAGAAATTTACTAAAAACAATAACGAGTCAAATGGATATTCTCTGTTCTCTATATATAGATGTCCTAGCATGTAGGGCCCCTGCCAAAATTATGCTTTGTTTTTATTAGAAAGATATTTGCAATTAAAAATTAAAGCTATTAAGGCAGGGAAACCTATAGAATTGAAAATTGTTGATGATTTTATAAATTGTTGTAAACACTATGGAGTCAAAGTTCAACGTTTACTATATGAATTATATTTGCATAATTTTATCTTGAAAGAAGAAATGGAGAAGAATCCCAATCCTTTTGTGGGAGATATCCAGTTTCAAGCATTCATTTCGTTTGCTGCCAACCAGTTAAAGTGGCTCAAGGCCCATAACACCTTTCAGAGACAAGAAAATGGGTGAGACCTTTGGGTTAAGGGTGAATCGAAAACCCCATTACAACTGTGGATTAAGCATAAAAGCCTAATGAAAAAGGAGGGTGTGATCCAGACATTGGGACCCATCCACAAAGACATTGTCCAGCAAGGGGTAGAATATTGTTGTCTATCAAAGACCATGCCATAGCAATAGCTAAAATCCGATGGACGACTTCCAATCGGAATATTCAGGACAGAGATCCATTCAATTACAAAAATTTTATGTTAGCTGTCGATCGCCTGGTTACTTATGGTAACCTCATCTTGAGGGAAGGACCGTATTGGCTAGGTTGTAGATTTCGAAGCCCTATTATCTGGTATCCTGCAACAGAATATAAGGCCATCTATGAATTACCTAAAGGGCAGACATAATGCATTTTTGAAGTTTTAGCTACACATCATGGTTTTAGACCACATCGTGAAAATCCCTCTCCAACCTCTTCCCTAATTGCCTTGCATGTAAATTACATGGTTTTCATGAGGGTAAGCAGGGGGGTGTTTTGAGCAATGGAAAAGGTATGCATTTTCCATTTACTTCTTTATCTTTTCCTTTGAATCATAACTCCTTTACATTCTAAAATGGTAATATGTTAAAGAATTATGGTAGAATCAAGGAGATTTGTGATTGATACAAAATAACTAATTATTGTCTTTTTCTATATGGAAAATGAAGGAAATGGAAAACCACTATTCGGGAGGAAAAGACAAAGCAGAAGCAACTGTTGTCCCTTCCCTAGGAAGCCGTATCCAGACAAGGAGATCAAGATCGGAGTGCATAATCTAGGAGAAGAAAGGGAAAGCACGACATCAACACAAGAAGACAAAACGATAAACTGGAAATCAAAGCTAAAGCGAATCTCTCTGGATCCTTTGATCTCTCTGGATCGCTGCTTCAGAACTTATTTGTACTCTTGATATATCCGCCTGGACATTATAAAAAGGGATAGTGCTTGTAGCCCAGGGGGGCATGTATTATCATTTTGCATAACTTACTGTTGTGTTGTTACTTTGATCATTGACTCTTGTTGGTTAAAACAGAGTACGATTGCTTGTAAACTTTTTATACATGATTAATACATAAATAAGTTTCCGTTCCATACCTTCCTACTGAATTAGCCTGACGGTGCTTCACTAGCGGCTAAGGGCCCGACCCTGGTGGATCCACTTGCTACCTGTACCATTATTTTATAGTTCCAGTCATGTGATGGTTTGATTTACTTTTCATTACCTTGAATCACATTGCTTTATAATTTCCTATCTTTACAAGTTCTAATACTTTATGGAATCATTTTATTGCATAAGCTGTGATTGAATCACGTTGTTGTTCCCTTCCTATCGTAACAAGATTATTATCCTTTACCACTTATATCATTATTCATTTCAGTTATAAAGTCTCGCAGTTCATTACAGATTGTTGTTCATTTCCATTTAGCGTTGCTGTTCATTCCTATTAAGTTAGCATTGTTGTTCATTCATACCAGATAGGTGTTATTTCTTTTTTGCAAGTATTTGGTTTTGCTTTTAAGTATTTTGCAGTAAGCATGTTTACTACATTTTTGTTAGCAGCATTAGTGATCTATCATTTCCAATTAATTGCTTTAGTGTGGAGTGTAAGATCAACAACTGTAAAGGACATTGGCTATCGTTGTCTAAGTTCTCAGATTGTGGATCTTGTTTATATTTGATTTCATTTATATCAGTTGACAGAGGAAAGAGTTATCACTATTGCATCATTGACTGATAAATTGATGTAGTTTTCTGAGTGAATGGTTTAAGGTCCAGAGCATTAAGTTTCTTTTGATTGCAATTAGATTTTATTTCAAGCATTTGTTTACTCTTGTATTTAGCATTGTACTGCAAATTAGAAAACATTACTCTTGAAACAAATTGCCCACGTCAGACTGAGTACACTCTTGAAATAAAAAATCGTACATGGATTGATAATTAATGTAGGATAAATAGGAGTTCAAAAGACACCTTTTATACCTCAACACTTACAACTCTTTCCATTTCACCCTCAATGGCCACATGTTTGTGTCCTCAAGGTGGGAGTGGCTACTCTTCGCATGTGGTTTTAGCTTCAAAGGATAACTTGGAGAAGTCAGGGGAAAGGGAAATTTTGTACAATCTTTGATCTTGATTGGCACTCCCCATAATGATGGTCTTATAGGGGGGCTCATGAAGGGCCTCCCAAATTGGTACAAGTTAAGGCCCTTCTAACCTTTCCTTCCACACTTAATAATGTATTTTTTAGCTTTCATATGTTCTTAGCAGGGTTAAGAGATGATTGTCATATATTGTGTGCCTAATGCATTTATTGTGCAGGATATTGAGAATATTTGATGCAGATCATGTAGTAGTCCAACAAGAGAAAAATACAGGGCTTGTCCCCTGCTGAAGGATAATCAAAACTTGGTTGGCTCAAGGTCACTATCACTTCCATGTAGCTGCGAAATCATCAGGGAACTAGATCCTACTTTCTAGGATTTTTCGAGGGAAGCATCCCTCTCTTCAAGGAGGTTCCCCTCAGCCTTTTTGTATCAATAAGGGGCTTGAGTAGCCCATTGGGGATTCAAAATATTGAATATTATACTTAGCAGTAATGAAGGCTTTTTACTTGATATTCCAATTATGTAATATTTCATGTAAGACCACATTTCTTGATTAATGAGAAACACTCTTTGGTTTCTAGACTGATTTTCCTTTATGGGACTTGAGTCTCCTTGGGCTAGGGCTCAACCCAGGTGCTCAAGCCTGGTTGAGGCCCAACCCAAGTGCTCAAGCCCTCTTCTTGTATTCTTACATTCCATGCATTTAGTTTAGTTATACATTTCTCTACAAATCTCATCTCTAAAAATATTGTCTTTGTAGGGTTAGTGAATGAGCTTGTCTCCAAGGTTTTTTTATGCATCTTACTTAAACAAATGTGCAATAATTTATTTAATGCAGTGATATTCTTTACATTTAGTAATTCAACTCATCCTTTCTGTTATTTTATTTTTTGCAGCTAGCTAGTGTATCAACCATTCATGCATTCTAATTTTAGTTAAACAGTAGTGCTTAATTTAGACAATAGTTCTTGGGTTTAGGTAGTACTCTTTTTGTGCACTTAGATCATCATCATTTTTCTCCTTGATACACATTTTTGCAATCTGTTAGTGTGTAAATTTATGTCTTGACCAGCTACATGAAACTCCATATTTTCCTATTTATTGCATGAATTGATTCGTCAAAGATACCTGGGCTTGGGAAATACTTCTTTACCCTTCTCTAACCCCCCCTTCACCTTCTTCATCCCTCAAAGTGCATCTAAAACACATAAAACTACTCACAGGTATGTTTCTTGTAGCAAAATAGGGGCATCCTATAACAGAGCATAGATTGCCTCATAACACCTCCAAATTTGCATTCAAGGCATGTTCATCGTTCCTTAACACATTAGAATGCACATCAAACCCTGCAGATGGAATTTACAAGTTCATAGACCTCCTCGAATCGTTAACCTAGTAGTTGTAGCAAAGCTGATTTCTTTTCTGCAAGTTAGGGTTTACTGTTTGAATGTCCTCTTTCATTTGAAAGTTGGTTTTCCATGCATAATAGAGTAGACTTGATTTTTTTTCCAACTTCTTTGAAATGATTTGCTTTCATTTCCTACAATTAAAAAAAGTTTATTTGTTGTGCTTTCCTTTCTTGCAATTATAATATTGCTATTTGTTGTTCTTTACTTTTCTACAACTAGAATAGGTTTACATTATGTCCTTTACTTTTATGCAAATTAGAGTAGGTTTACGTGTTGTTCTTTACTTTTCTACAACTAGTGTAGGTTTACATTTTGTCCTTTACTTTTCTTGCAACTAGAGTGGGTTTACTTGTTGTCCTTTTCTTTTTTGCAATTTCTAAGTATTTATTGTAGCACAGATAGAAAAAGTGGTCTTTGTACAACTTAGTTTCACTTCAGTGGCATCAGATCAACCAAAGAAGAAACATTGTATGATGAATTTTCCAGTTCGGTTCTTGGCAAAGAGATAACCTTTCTTAAATATACGACGAAGTTTACAGGAGAGGTGGCGAGAGGGTTGGCACCGACTGTGGGATAGAGATGGGCATGGGCGCAAAAGATAATTCTAGGGATCCCATCAATGACCGCATTGGAATAGTCAGACAGAGATGTTTATGATCCACATTAAAAATCCCACAGATCGATTAGGACTCACAAACCTTTGAGCATTGGAATAGTCGGACAGTCGACGTCCCACGTTATGGCAGAAAACATTATGTTGCTAGTTTGCCTACAATTCCTAGGAAACTTAAGCAATGTGTTGCTTGAATTCTAGGAAAGCATAGCAAACAGTGTTTTCATGATTCACATTCAAGAGCACATAGAAAACTTGAACTCATTCATTCATATTTATGTGGTCCAATACCTGTTCCTTCTGCAAATGGAAATAAATATATCATGACATTTATTGATGACTACACCAGAATGTGTTGGGTTTATTTATTGAAGAAAAAATCTGATGCTTTTCAAACATTCAAGAATTTTCATAAATGGATTGAAAATGATGCACAATCTCATATTGGGTCTATTTGCACCGATAATGGAAAAGAATACACATCAAATGAATTTGAAAACTATCTTCGCCAACATGGGATCAAACATCAAACAACTGTGCCTTATAATTCCCAACAGAATGGTGTCGCTGAAAGAATGAATAAGACAATCTTAAATATGGTGCGATCCATGCTCTTCTTCAAAAATGTAAAGATAATGTTTTGGGCTGATGCTGTTCTATGTGCTACATATATAAAGAATAGATGTTCATCTAATGCTATTAGAAACAAGACTCCTTATGAAATGTGGTATGGACATGTTCCTTCGGTAAAGCATCTCAGGCTCTTTGGTTCCACCTGTTATGCCTTGATACCAAAGGTACATAGAAACAAACTTGGTGCTATAAGTTGTAAGTGTATCTTCTTGGGGTATTCAACACCTCCAAAGCGTACCGCCTCTATGATGAAGTAAATAAGAAGTTTGTTGTATCTAGAGATGTAATTTTCCTTGAATCATCCAAAACTGACAATGTTGTTGAGCGGCAACTTGATCGCTTGGATTGATTTGCAAAAGAAAAATCATTTCAAGAATTTGATAATCAGATTCCACATCTTGAAGGGGGGATTACTATACTAGATCAACATGTGGAATCTTCTTCTGAAGAACACTCTCCCCTGCATGAAACTCCAACAACAGATGATGCTTTAAGTGATGTAATTGATAGAATTGGGAGACTCAAT
>APFE030500880.1:39531-58423 GCA_000404065.3 Pinus taeda | reverse complement strand
TCTTGATGATGCAACTTTATTTGTCAAGAAAGTTGGCAAAACAGTTGTATATATTGTGGTATATGTAGATGATCTTTTGATGATAGAGAACAATGAAAGCTACATTGCATCCATAAAGAAGGAATTGGGGAAAAGTTTTGAAATGACTGATTTGGGCTATGTTCATTACTATCTTGGCATTGAAGTAACCAACACCCAAAGTCCATATTTCTTTCTCAAAAGAAATACATTGGAGATCCGTTGAATAGGTTGGCATGACCAAAGGTCATTTCCTCTTGACTACCCAGTGGAACAAGACTAAAGCCTCACATCTATTGAAGAAAAAATTGAGGATGCAACAGAAAGTATACGACAGCTTGTAGGGAAGTCTCAAAACTACCTAACTACTACCAGACCATACATTTCATTTGTTGTTGGAATCCTCTCCAGGTTTATGCAAAATCCTTGTGAGGGACATTGGTCTGCTGCAAAAAGAGTTCTAAGGTACTTGAAGGGAACTCAAGACTTTGGAATCATGTATACTTAGGTGGACGACTTCAGCTTGACTGGATACTCTGATTCAGACTTCGATGGAGACAAAGAAATTATGGTATCAACTTCAAGATATGCTATGAGTCTTGGATCAGGAGCTGTCTCCTGGAGATCACACAAACAATCAATTCCAGCAGATTCCACAACAGAAGCAGAATACATAGTAGCAGTTGAAGCAACAAAAGAAATTGTGTGGCTCAGGAAAATTCTTGAAGATTTGCAGGTAAAACAAGTACAATCAACTCCACTCATGATTGACAATACCTCTATAATAAAGTTGGCCAAGAACCCAAAGTTCCATGATCGAACAAAGCACATCAATACTAAATATCATCTGATTCGACATCATGTTGAGGCCAAAACAATCCATCTCCGTCATTGTTCCACAAATGAGAAAATTGCAAACATCTTCACCAAAACGCTTGGAAGAGAAAATCTTGAATGATTCAGAATGATGCTTGGACTCACCAACATCCCTTCAGATTAAGGGGGGGAATGTTGACACCTAATCCTTGTGATTGGGTGAATTTATGTAAATAGATAAATAAGAAATATGAACAATCATCGGGAGACGACCTGAACAGCCTCTCCCTCATGTATATAATGAAGACCTACCTGATGGAATACAATAGACGAATCATTTTTGCCTTATGGAGTTACTGCCTAGCCTGACATGGTATCAAAGCCAACTCCTTTTTTAAGCCTTTATGCCCTTTGTAGCTCCCTATTCTACTCCTCTGCTCCTCTGCTCTCCATTCAAAAATGCTGCCTGTTCATAAATATTGGTAGCCTGCTCCACGCTGTCACCTGAACGCTGCTGCCTGACACTGCCTGCGCCCTCTGTCTGCCATATTCCATATATACAGTCCTGCCCCCTCCGTAGTCACTGCTAGGTCTAAACGTTGCATTACATGCGCTCTCTGGACTGTCAACATGTTGCACACATAATGTTGACCTCTCTTAAGTTTGTACAAATGCCAGATTGATAATTAAAGTTGAGATCTTCAAGAGTTTCAACATTCTTACTATAATATCGAGGGCCATCACTTTTTGGTGTCATTGTTGGGGAGGCATCAAAGTATGAATTAATTTCTTCCTTAGTTAATTCACCTCCTTCATTTTTTGAAAATAAGAAAAAAAAAACCACGAAAAAATTGCATTAGCATTCTCATTTTAAAAAACCCAAAAAAAAACATTTCTTTCATGCCTTATAGAGTTAGGGATAACACTAGAATTTTTTTGCCTAAAACCCCCACTCCTACAAACATCCAACCTTCACTTGTTAATTATGAGCCTCCCACTCTATCTGGAGAGGATATAGAGGCCTCTTTAGGTGAGAAATCAAGGATTTATGAGGAGCTTGTAGAAGTAGAACAACCTCCATCGCCCACTGATACCATGGCTAGAAACATGCAGCCTTAAGTTTTTCCCATCAAGGAGGCAAATCGAAATCCAAAATAAAAAATATTAACCTCACGACTCTCCCACATTTCCATGGAATGGCTACTAAGGACCTTGACACCTTCATGTTTGAATTTTTTTATAATCTGCGGAACATATGATTATACTTCAAATGAGCATAAGCTCAAGTTGTTTCCTTCTACCTTCAAGGATGCATCCCTGTGTTGGTTCATGAGCTTAGAAGGAGGCAACATCACTACATGGGGACAAATGCAACAAGGTTTCAACACCAAATACGTGGATTATTGTAGAGCAAGAGATATAAGAGATGAATATTCAAAGTGACCCAAGGGCCATATGAATCACCAAAAGACTATGAGGTAAGGTTTCAGTTAAGCTATGGGAGGGCACATAACTACACCCTTGATCTGGATTCTTTGAAACTAGTCTTGATCTAGGGAGTCAAAGAAGAACTTATGGAGACCCTCAATGTGTTGGCTAATGACGATTTTTATCAACTCAACTATGAAGATATTAAAAGAATGTTCAAAAACCATTCTAGAGTTGTTATAAAAAGAGGTAGATCCAACCAAGGTTTGGTAAGTCCCCCCTCCTCCACTTCAACCATTAAGAATGAAATAGGAGGTACATTGAAAGATTTTAAAAGTGATATCTTACAAACCTTTGCCTTGTATATGAAAATACTACATAAGAAAAAACAAGAGGATGCAGAAAGGGCATTAGCCATATTCTATCATAGATGTACTAAGAGGCATCCTAGAAATGAGTGCCCCTTAAATGTTATAGAAATACGTTATGTGTGAAGAGAACAACTCAAATGAAAATTTCCCATCTTTGCTAGGTTTTAAAATGGTATACCAAGGAGCAAAAGGAGGCATAGAGTGTAGAAATTAATTGTAGGTTCATTATTGCTCATTTAATGTTCTAAAACTTGGTAGTTTGTCTCTGCCATTCACGAAATCCTGATAATTATGTTAGCTCTTGGGAAGACCCAACAAAGCTAGAGCTACCAAATATTATTCTAGAATAGTAACACCAACCCCGACAAGCGCATCACAACATTGTGTGAACTTTCTCAGTGCTGCGAAATTGATTCAACCTTCTACATTTTGATGCTCTAAAGCTTGTCCTTCAATGCCATCTTCTTGTGGTCACTATTGTTCTCAAACAAGTCTGTCAGTGTTTTCCACATCATGAATGGAGTTTCTTTCCTGTGGATATTCGATACAATATGATCTCTAACTCCCTCCAATATAATCCTCCTCACTTTAGCTACATCCTTATTTCATTGAGCGAGATCCTGGGCATCAGTTGTTGGGGGTTTTATTACACCTGCCTTAATGTAATATAGTAGCTTGATATCATCTAATACCACCTCCATACAGATCTTCCATGCCACAAAATTTGTGGTTCCTTCTAGAGCTTACCAAAGCTCGAGTCTGGTGGAAGTCATTTTCTTAGTCTTGGAGAAAACCTGCAATATTGATCTTGAAATTTGAAACTCCTGCAATAATTTTGAATTCTCTTCTCTACTATGAATCTAGCTTCGATACCATGTAGAAATTAATTGTAGATTCAATACTACTCATGTAATGTTCTAAAACATAAGACTCAAATCTACTATACACATATGTGGAAAGCAATTCACGATTGAGAAGCAATATAAAAAACATGGAACATGAATCAATACACATAACATGGGGATATATCTAGGGGAAAGAAACTAATCAAAATCCCTTCCTATTTGTATTGAATTAATCATAAAATGGAGAAGAAATGCAATGCTTGTTCAAGCCTGAACAATCTTTACACAAGTATAATCTATCTCAAACAATCTTTGCACAAGTATAATTTATCTCATTGCCTCACAAGTTGACTCTGGCCAAAACATAGCCAATTATGTTGCGTACCAAACTCCTATTTCCTTGCGCTATTTCTCAAGGAATTAGTCCCTTATTAATTAGGGAAATCCCCATCCTAAACTGTGCAATCCATATAGACTCTTCTCTGACTGCATGCACCACTTGGATAATTATACAACTAATAGTACACTACCCTTGAACTCCAATCTCAACTGGGTAATTGAATTAAAATGTTACAACTCAAATTAACTCAACCTAGGCTCCTAAAATTTAGGAATCACTCTACACTACTCAATTTAGGTCCTCAAGTCAAATTAATTGAACTAACTAAGTGAAAATAACTTAGTTAACTCATTCAAGTTGTCTTGTGATGTGGAATTACAATTTTCTCCTAATTTAATTCAAGGGAGAATTAAATCATGATTTTTATTGTTGCATTTTCAACACTCCCTTTCAACAAGAAAGGGATTATCAGATACCCCAATCCTACCTCTATGGAACTCAAATTGTCATCTTCACAAAGCCTTTACCAAAATATTTGCATCTTGTTCCTTTATAGGAATTTATTCCAACAACATGATCCACCTCTAGACACAATCTCGTAGACGGTGATACGAGATGTCGATATGGTTGGATCGATCACAAAAAACTGGATTTTCATAGAGTTTGATGGAACTCTGATTGTCACAGTAAAGCATAGTGGGATCCATCATCTCACCAAATAACCCAATAAGAATCTTCCTCATCCAAATAGGTTCACAAGCTGCTTGACTAGAAACCATGTACTCTACTTTTGCTGAACTGAGTGCAACTAATCTTTGCTTCCTGTTGTACCAATGTTGCTGACACAATACTGGAAATTCCTCTTGAAGTGCTCTTTCGATATGTTGGACTACCCGCCCAATCTGCATCTGTGAAGACTTGAAGCTTCACTCCGTCGGTCCATCTGTACTAAAGACCATACTGAGTAGTGCCTCTGAGGTATCTCAACACATGTTTGGCTGCCTTCCAATGTAGTTTGGTTGGCTTAACCATTGCTTGACTAAGTTGGTTAACTGCATAACACATATATGGTTGTGTGTTCACCAAGTACATAAGTGAACCCACGAACTACCTATAAATAGTGGCCTCCACCTCCTTACTTAGAATGGAATCCTCTTTCCTCCAAATGCCTACTAGAGGAGTGTCCATGGGTTTGCTACTCTCCATGCAAAACTTCTTTAATATCTTGTTGGCATACTTGCCCTAAGGGACAAAAAATTCCTCATCTCCTTGCCATACTTCCAAACCGAGGAAATAATGAATGAGTCTTGTGTCCTTCATCTCGAATTCTCTTGCAAGATCCTCTATGCAAGATTTGATCAACTTCTCATCACCGTTAAAATCAAATCATCGACATATAATACTATGGTCAACAATTTACCTTCAACAACAATATGGTAAAGGTTTCCATCTGCTTAATTTTTGGTGAAGCCTAACCTAGTGAAATAGCTGTCGATCTTAGTGTACCAAGCATGGGGTGCTTTTTTCAATCCATACAATGCTCGCTTGAGTCTGCACACATTTGACTCTTTGTCGAAGGTCTCAAATCATTTCAGTTGTTCAATGTACACCTCCTCCTCAATCACTCCATTAAGGAATGTTGTCCTCACATCCATATGATGCATCTTCCATCCCATTTATGCCGCAAGTGCTAGAATTGATCTGATAGAAGAGTACCTTTCCACTGGAGCAAAGGTATCCTCGTAATCAATTCCTTCCACCACCCTTCACCACAAATATGACCTTGTGTTTCTCTATGCTTTTGTCTGCTGCTTGCTTCACCTTGAAGATCCACTTCGAACCTACCACTGACTTGTTCTCTCATCTTGGGACCACTTCCCAAACAATGTTTTTGACTATGGAATCATATTCCTCTACCATGACATCAACCCATACTGTATTTTGCACTACTTCCTCGAATGAGGCTGGTTTTGTCTCAACTAGCTCATTCATCAGAGCCATGTACCTAGTGTATCGATCTGGTGACCTCCTTTGCCTGCACTATGATGTGGGTGCTCCCACATTTTCTCTAGGATCATGCAATAATTTGTTAGCTTCCTTGGTGTGCTTCCTTCCTTCTCTAGACGTCTCTGCATAAGTGGGTGCCTCCACCCTCTGCTCCTCTGCTTGTGGTTGATCCACAACATCCTAAGGTTCTTCCTTTAGTGTTACACGTCATTTTGTCGCATTAGGAAAATTACCATTGGTTTGGATCTTTCTCTATCCATAAGTGTGTTCCAAAGCATCCCCTTTCAAAGATAGAATCCAAACTATCCCAAAGATAATGAAATTCCTGGATCTCATGGCTCAAAATCCTATTTTTGGCTCCCTGTGTAGTTTCCTAGTCAATTTCTACCCGTATGTAGAAAAGTCCATTAGAAACTATGCATAAGTGCGCTTTGTCTTACATTGTGGCCTACGCACATGACTTAACACATGTAAAAATAAAAAGTAAAGTCTCGAAGATTTTTTAGTGGAATCTTTCCCAACTAACAAGGTTCGAATGGATCCCTATTCAACCCTGATCCCTCCCATCATGGAGGTACCTCCCTCTCTTTGTGGAACCCCTATCCCACCATTAGTGGATCTCACCCCTTGGGAAATGGATCCCAAAATTCCTACTCTTGGCCTATAAATCTAACACGTGCCTGAGGATTGAGGAACACTGTTGGAAGTAGGATTATGCTACAAAAATAACGCTAGGAGGTTATTCATCCAAGGAGAGGGTTGGATATTGTGAGAAGAGGCTTGCAACATCAAGGCTTTAAGGTTGTAGGTATGTTAACCATTTTATTAATATAAAAGCAACTCTTCTTTCTCAATTACGTCTTTGTTACTATCATTTGTGGGATTTCTTAATCACCCACATAGATTATGATTGCTTTTTTATTCAATTTACGATATATGTTGAGTTAGTTAGTTCATTTATATTTTATGCTATATATTGGATGCTTTGATCCTTTGTATACTTTTGTCTATGCAGATCTCCTTCGCGACATCATGGAGAAGTTGTGGGAAGCGCTGGAATGGTCTCTAAAGCATCAAGAAGAAGCGAATGATCGAAGGCACTAAAAGGGACTTCATTAGACATTTTGATTAAACGGCAAGTGACCTCTCCCATATTATTTGTTTCAGTAAATCATAATCTAGGGAAAGGTAGCAATTATTTCTTATTTGTTACTAGATTTCTTTGAGGTCTAGGGAGATTCGTCTTGTCCGCAAGAGGGATTAGTTCACCTAACAAATTGGCGACTCCATTGGGGAATGTCTCACTCTCCATTTTTCTCTTTGTTTTGACCTTTGATCCTTTAGTCATAACTCTCTCTGAGTGTTTTGAACTTTTGAAAATATGAATTTTGTGTTTTAATTGACTTGTTTTTATTTTTCCTAAAAAATTCTCATTGTGAGCACTTTAGCTTTAGGCAGAGAGTGCACATCTGCGCACTTTTATCTTTGCAACAATGCGTATGTGCATTGGTTTGTTCTATGACCTATGCACATACTTGGAATTTTTGAAAATTTCAGTTTCCTCTTCCTCAAATCCATAAATTTTGGTTTTTCCTGTTTAGTTACACTTGTTTGTACCTTTAGAGAATCTTCATCAATTTGACTAGGTGTTTTGAATTTTCTTTTTGAGAAATTCTTAATTTGAATTCCTTTGGTCATTACTCATAGGTTTGCCTCAGTTTCTTAACAATTTTTGCATGATTTTGCTTTCATTTCTGCAAAAAAAAAATCCCCCTCATTTGTCATTGAATTATGTCTGAGTGTAATCACTTTTAAGCTTTGGAATTTTCACCCAATTTCCTTTACTTACACTTGATTGGTTCTTTAATTACATTGTTGAAGGAAAATAGTCTTGTTGTTCTTTTGTTGATTTGGAATCATCTTGTGTTTGAAGAATTCTCTTCCATATATTACACTTGCATAGTTAGAATTCTCATTTCAATAACATGAATGGAAATTGTGCATAGATTAGATTGCATGGTTTGGCACTTAGGGTTTTGAATTACATTGGAAAATTAGAAGTGGTGCATTTTGGAGTTAATATTTTAAAGAATAACCTCTCTCCTTACTTTATATAGAATTCATCAAAATGAAAAGATCAAAATATCATGTTCAATTGCATTAAATTTTTGAGTCAGGTCATAACACCATTTGTTTCACATCCATTTACCCTGTGATTAAGTAACAACTTTAAAAAACAACACTAATAAAATCAATCTAGAATTTTTTTATTATTTTAGGGCTCTTTTCCACCTACATTAGATCAGGTTGTAGGGCTTTGGAATAGGGAAGTTAGGTAACTTTCCAAAGTTGCAAACAAACATTAGCATATTGAGATAGGGAGTAAATCCATTTCCTGCAATTTGGCTCTAGGAAGCTCGCCTTAAAAGGAGTTAGGCATAGATCATGTTAGAAATAGTGGAGTGATTGACCCCACTTAATTGGTTATGGTAGAGTGATTTACACGTATTAAAAATGAATTCAAAAGGTACTTGGGAATCACTAAGAAGTAAACCTCATATTAACCATGTTGAGGAACTTTCAAGGGGATTGAGCTTTGTTACTCTGCCCTTGCGTGTACGTCTAATCTGTGATTGTCCCCCCAGGTTAAATTGTTTTAAGTGGAAACCTTAGAGACCATAATATTAGGGCTATTACCCATGGTGACGGGGGAAGGGAAGTCTTTGATGTACCTGGAACATACATTGTCACTTGGACCTTTTTGCAGGGTATTCTTCATTTGAGATAGCATAAATGAAGATTACTTGCACTAGATCATGTACATTAAGCAGGTTGTCAGCGTAATTGGTTCCACCCACTCTATCTTTATTCACTTTTCACATTGATCTCTATGACGTTGGATTTCATCACCAACTAGTGATTTCTCTGTGGAAAGTGTGTTTGCATGGTTTGATTCCTTAGATTTACTAGCGCATGTTATTTGCTTGTTTTTTACTTTTAACACACCTTAGGTGGGGATTGTTATTTTCAATTGTTAATATTGGTAATAAATTTATCTAATTTGAATCTAATGTTAACAATTTCGGGAGTTACTGATAAAGAAACCCCTTTTAGCGGGAATCCTAGTCCTTTTCCTGACTTTGCAAATGTCAGTCCTCTTATATGGCTACGTTATCACTTTCCAAATTCATGATAGGTTTACTGGTGTGGTTGTTTTCAACTTCTTTAATCCAAAATACCCGAACTATTCGACCTCAATGAGTTCATCATCTCAACATCACCAACCTCATGTTGACCCTCTATGTTCTTCACCCAACATGTCCTCCTCCCTTTCTTCTTCTTTGCTTGGTAAAAGCCTTGATGCTAGTAACCAGGTGACTAAGAAGAAGAAGAAAGGGAAGAAGAAGAAGAAGCAAGATAAGAAAGAATTCAACCAACCAACCATGGCTATAAGTATTGGTAATGTTGAGGAAACTTCCAACATGCATTGCAATCCCATATACCCTTGCAAGCTTTATAAGGGTGACCACTTCCTTATCAATTCTCCTAGTATTCGTAAGGTCTTGGAAGTCTGGACAAAAAATTATTATCAACTTGTTGTTGCTCCATCAACCAATGATTGTGAGGTTCCCAGGAAAAAGTGTAAATTTAGGTTTCCTTGTAAGTTATGCAATGGGAGTCATCATATTCACCTTTTCCCTCATATGGATGAAGCCTCAAAATTGTTGGAAAAACTTACTGTTCCACAACAACAACTTCTAACTGGTTACCGTAAAATTTCTCCCAACCTACCACGAGTTGACGAAGTGATTGATCTAATTCCAAGTACAGTCAATCCCCACTCTTCAATTGGAGAGTGAAACACAAATCACTTGGGTTGATGAACCATTGGTTAATCAAGTGGTCGACTCGATTGAATCTTTGGTCAGTCCTACTCTCCCTTTAGAGAGTGAAATTAATATCGCTCAAGTTCTTGTTACTTCAAATTATTCTACACATAGGGGTGTTAGGTTTCTATACCAATAGGAGTCATAATTTTGAATACCTAAGGTTAAGCCTTGTAATATTGTACATACCTTTGCTTTCTGCAAATGTTTTCCATATTATTTAAAATATTAAAAAAATGTAAAGAGGATATGTCCTAAAAGAAAAATCAAAGGACAAAAAGAAAAAGAAAAGGTCAAAAAATGAAAATATATGAACCCCAAAAACAAAAAAAGACCATGAAAGTGTGCAAGTCTAAAAGCCACTACTATTTACTTTTATGCATAATAATGATTGTGTGCATCTTGTTATTCATGCGACAATCCATGGTACTGAAACTATTTAATCTTGGTTATTTCATGCTTTGAATTTTATGTTTATAGTTAGAGAATATAATATGACCAAACAGCTTAATCTACGCAAATCCACTGATAGGTAGAGAAATCAAATGAGCTCATCAGTTTAATCTGAGCCCTTGGAAGACATAAGGTTAGACATAGATAGATTACTTTTCCAAAGAAAAATGGATGTTAAGGGTTTGCTAGTCTAAATGCACCCACATAAAATGAAGAAAAAAATGGTAGGGTAAGTAATGGGTAAGTAGAAGAAAGGTTGCTGAAGTATAAAGTTGATTGGATAAAAGCACATTTATCATGCTTGACTATATGCTTAAATGTGCATGAGCAGTAAATAAAGCATGAACAATGGTTTACAACTTGATTTAATTAACTCCCCACTTAATCATTTCACCCATTTGCTTACTGATTTCCCCATTCATAAGTAAGTTCCAGTACTTAAATCCTTCAAGTCATAAACGCTCAGAGCATTTCTTTGGCTTTTGGTGAGACCGGACTCTCAGCTTAATGAGTTATGGACATTAAGTGCTATAATTCCTTTCATAAAAGTCATTTCCCTTCATTACCCTAATAAAACCCCTTTTCATAAGGTTAAACACCATTTGCCTATGAAAAGTAAAAATCCCATGTTAAGTCATATTTTCACTCAAAAACCCAAAAAGGGATTTATCCTAAGTAGAAGTGTTAAATGATTATGTGGGGCATCACAATGAACAAATAGCGCCAAAAAATCATATTTTACACTATGCCTAGTGTATTTTACATTGCCGCACATTCATTTCATATTAACATGCTAACCTAATGTATTACCTCCCCGATATAATTTTTTCCCATATATTAATTAAATCCCATAAATAAATACCCCTGATCCTTAGTTTAAATATAAACTATAGTTGACCCTCTATTTCATTCTTCCTCTACGAACCCCTCTTAACTCACCAACCCTCGGCAAAATTAAGAAAATCCCTCTGTTTAAACCCATGGCCCCACTTCATTAAAAACCCTTCCAATCAATTTAATCCCATATTTAACCTATAATTAATCACAAACCACTTGTGATTAAAGCCTCGACCCCCCTAAACTTTTTCCCCATCGCGTTCGTGCTATTTCACTACTCAACTACCATCTGATCACCATCCCCTTCATCCGACGGTCCACAGTCATATCAGTTGCGCCCGATGGCCAATCATTACCCGCCCGATAAAGTGGTTTTCCCTCGAACCTCAAATGCTACGTGTCAGGCATTAGAGTAGATCAGATGACCCCTCCAAAATACCGCTCGACCCTCATAAACGGTGCGATGGCTTGGAAAATCACCTCCCCACATAAGACAAGACCATCACTATTCACTTAACTAATCCCGTGCCAAATTTAAAAATTTACCCGCTAAAACCCTAAAAACCCTCATTTTCATTCCTTTTGCCCTGTTTCATAGTAAAACCTATCAAACCCTTAGGGCGCCACCCTGAACCTCTGAAACACAATTCGACCTCCGATTACTTTCAAAACATTGCCACAACTCCTTCCCCAGACATCCTTGTTCAATAAAGCCATCAATTGCCTTTCCTAGAAACCTATGTTTTCTTAATGATTGTTGTATTTTTGCAGGTAATTATCAGAAGATGAGAGCTTGGATAAACAATTTTGATACTAGTCAGAAAACTTGTTTATTCCAAGACTCGAAAGGAAATCTATTTAAAAACCTTCATTCAGAAGAAGAAAACAGTTATATACAGAACATAGAAAGAAATCATTCACACAAAGACATTGACTGTTAAAACAAAGGAACTAGACAAAGCATACATTCAAAAGAAAAACAAATCAAACATACAAAAAGTTGATCAATATCCATTACCATATGCTGATACATATAACAAAAACTAAACAATTTACTGTTGAAATACATAGTAAAAAGTTAAAATGTACAGTAAAAGTAAAAACACAGTAAAGGATATTGATAGGTCATCAAAATAAAAGTGTATCAGTGTCAAAGAGTATCAGATGAAAGCCTAAAGTGACTAAAACTTCCAGCGTGAAAGATCAAAACAACAACGTAGCAAAAAGGGCTAAAACCAAACTATAAAGGCCAACAACACCACAATAAATGGGACAACATGAAAGAAGTTCAATATTTGTCTCTATCTTCTTGCAAGAAGATAAATCTCAAGTTAGTTAGACATATTTTGTAATAATTTTTGTATAAATACTTCACAATTAGAAGTATGTAGTGTGGATTCTTAGGCATTTCTATAGACCTCTTGATCAAAAGACTATAAAGCTATTGTATCACTGATTGAGCCAACAAGATGGATTGATGAATAAAGACAAGATATTTCATAGGATTCATGTGTTAAGTGAAGTGCAGACAAGTATTTTCTCGTGTTGGTGTTATCTTTCTTAAAGTTTTCCACAATATTTAATGCATTTCTAAATCTAAATGCTATAACTGGAACAATATCTCAGAATTTGTTTAATTACACTCTGTTTTAACAGTTAGGGATATAAATGTTTTCAACTAATATCTAAGTTAAGGAATTTTTTAGTTGCTCCTTAGTTTAGGTTGTTTTCTTGCTAATCCAGACTAAAGGATTCTTAATTGCCCTTTGCTTTCGATTACCCTTTATTCCTCGTTTATATCTCGGTTTGAGAATTCTTAATTACTCTCTCACCCTCATTAAAACCATTTCATCCCCCCTGTCCCAAAGACTTGCACTTTACTTTGCTAGCTTGCCCTTTGAACATTCCCTTTAGTAAGTTGATCCAGTTCTGCTGCCCTTCTATTGACTCCATAGCCCAATGGTCTAGAAACATCATTCTATCCATCTGTTTCAAGGATCCCACCATCCAATCTTCAATACAGATCAAACCCCCCGCTGAACATTCATAACTAGCCCGAAATCCCAACAAATGAAGCTAAATGATATAGAGAGAGCCCTCTTTGAGTCTAGGTTGGCTAGAACCCATGCTCCAAAGTTGGTTTGTGGTTACCTCGGTCATTTTCTTTCTTCCAATAACTTCCAGAGAAATTTCTGAGTGATAACATAGTGGCGACTTGGCTGGGGACCATTGAATCCTCAGTCCTAATAAAGATTTAAGAAAATTCTAAATCTACATTTTGAGCCTCTTAAAGTTATTTGTTAGAAGTTATTTTGAAAAAATCTCACAAAAGAAATAAAAAAATTGAAATTCTGGTTTCTAGGAAGACTCATTTTACTAGGGTTGATCTAGATCCAAACCCTGCCCTAGTAGTTGATAATCCCAACCTAATTTCATAAAAATCTAAAAAAGAAGAAAGTTCAGTTAGCCAATTACCATTAGTTAAAGCTAATTCATGTCCTGATGAGTGGTTGTTTTTAGAAGAACTTCCCTTTGATGTGCCATTTGATCTTTCATTATTTAAAACAAAATCTGAAAATGCAATCGATGAAACAATTCTAGATCCTAGTTTTATTGTATACCTTGAAATTCAATAGGCCAACAAATCAATTGATGAATACATTCTAAAATCTCCATAATTATCCATTAATACTACCACGACCCTTGAGTTTTCTGAACAATTGTCCACTACTTTGAGTTCACCATTGTTCCCTTCAACTTCAACAATAATACCTTATGAAGTCCATTCTTCACCACCATTTATACCTTCACTCCCTCACCAACCTATCATTACTCATTCATCATCTACTAGCCCTAGTTCTTCATCCACTACTGGATCATCTCCAAGTACCTCAACCCCACATCTTAGCCCTTCCCAACTTACAACAATGGAAAACATATATGCTCCTCTTGTTTTGCCTACCCAACTTCAAGCTATGCTTGTAGACTATCAGTGTAATATTTTCTTGTTTGATGCTACTGGTCATTACACTGACCAGCAACATAAACAAGATGTTTGACTTTTTTGAACTACATGAAATAGATGAAGTTGATGTCTAGATGAGACTTTTTGACCAAAATTTGACTGGTGATGTCAAGAAGTGGTTTAAAGCCTTTCCTACCAACCACATTGTAGACCTAACAAATTTCCAAAGGTTGCTTATTGATAGGTGGGAAAAGAAAAAGAATCCCTTACAAATCCTTTCAGAATATGAGAATATTAGAAGAGGACCTAATGAAACTGTTCAAGATTATTGCACTAGATTCAATAATATATATAACACAATCCCAGTTAACCTTAGACCCCCACCTGACTTAGAATTAATAAAGTTCCCTGATGGTTTTGACACAGATATGGCATACCAACTTAGGGAAAGAAATCCCCCAACATTAGAAGAAATGCAAAGTGTAGCTGTTAGGGTAGAAGCTAATTTGTTAGCTAAAAGGGCTAGAGTTAGAAATGAAAGGAGAGGAACTGCTAAGGATAAAACTTCACCATCTGACATTAAAATAGATAGTTTAGCCAAAATTATGGAAATACTAATGGATAGAATAGAGAATATGGAGAGGAAACCTCAATGGGATAACCAACAAGGACCTCCAGTTAGAAACCCAAATTTTAGAAAAAACCAAAACATTGGGAAAAATGGTCTAGATTAGAACATTAGGCCTCCTTTTCAAGAAAATTATGCAGATACATCCCATCCAGAAGATCCAGAACAAGATAAACAAATTAACCTAATGGGAATAAATGATGAGGACACTATTTTTCTAACCCAAGATGAGCAGGAACTATATATGCTGCAACAATTACAAATATAGTCTGGGGAATCATTTGATTACAAACAAGGATATGATTCTACCATATTTGAAGTACATAAACATTATAATATAAGAAGAAAAAAGAATGTTGATTTCCCTGACCAAACCAAGAAAACAATACAAAATCAACCCAATAAAATAAAGGAAGCCCCTGTTTCAAAAATCCTCCAAATTCGCCCCAGGGAAAACCCAAAACCTTCTAGCCCCACAATTGTAGACATAACGCCTAATCAACCATCCACTTCAATTCCACCTAAGGAACTAGTGGACAAAGCTCAAAACATCAGATTTAAAAATCCACATAAGGAGATCCCCAATAAAGGAAAAGAAGATAAGCCTACGCAAATCCCTGCTACAAAAATTCAAAACCTTCAAAAAGAAAAGGTCTCTTTTCCATTCAATTTGGGAACAGAGATAACAAATCTAAAGATTTCATTCCCTTTAACATAACTCATCAAGAATGGAACTTATAAATCATAGATAAACCATACCTTAAACATTGCTGAAAATGAGGATTTAGTCAACTTGTTTGATGACCAACCATAACTCATATTTGGTCCAGATGTTAATGGAAAACCATTAGAAGGAGGAGTTCCACCTTTTTACATTAGCCTTAGTATCCATGAAAAAATTCTACACAATGCAATGTTGGATTCTGAGGCCCCTCACAACTTAATGCTCAAATCATTAATGGAGAAATTAAACCTAGACATTACAAGGCCTTACAAAGACTTGTTCTCATTTGACTCCAGTCAGGGAAATTGTCTAGGATTGATCAAAGACCTGTGTGTCACTTTAGTTCAATATCCTACCAAAAGCATCCTTATGGATATTGTAGTTGCTAACATCCCACCAAAGTATGGCATGCTGTTATCCAGATCACGGGGAGCCAAACTTCATGGATCCTTACAACTAGATATTTCATATGCAACAATCTCTGTTTTTGGACAACCTAAGAAACTATACCGAGAAACCTTAATGAAATATATGGTAAATAGCTAGGATCGGCCTCAAAACTTTCCCATCTACTCCATACACTCAGATATTGATTCTTTTATCCTATATAATGATGATCAAACACAAGAACAAATTTTAGACAATACTAATACAAAACCAAAAGAAATTTCAATTTCTAAACAAAATGAAACTAATCAAATTGTTCAATGAACAAGATGATCAAATTGTCATAAATGATGAAAAGTTTGTTGCACCAGATAGTGTAAATATAGATCATGAGATATTATGGCATATACAATTTGATGGCGTAGTTAATAGGTTAGGAGCAGGAGTAGGAGTGTGGATATATAATTTGGAAAATAATTACTCAGAAGGCCATGCATATAGATTGAATTTTAAATGTACCAACAATGTCGCCGAATACGAAGCATTAATTTTAGGTCTTAAGTTAGTTATGAATCTAGGAGCTAAAAGAGTTTCTATGATGGGAGACTCTGAACTAATTATAAAACATATTGATGCTGTATATATGACAAAGGACCCTAGATTAAGTTGTTATAGGGGAACTATCATAGAAATACTTAACACTTTCCTAGAAACAAAGCTTGCAGTAATTCCTAGAAAACACAACACGCAATCCCATAGTTTAGCAATGTTTGCCAGCACCTGCAAATTACCCTTCCAACCTAACCATCATTACACTATTGAAGTTAGGTACAAACGTGCAATTCTAGATCATTTGAAGAATTGGAAAATATTTTCTAATGATAAACAGATAAATAACTTTTTAATATTAGAAGAGGAATTTACCAATAACAATAATAACATTAAATAATAACATTAATTCCGCAAGCAGGTGTAATTCGGTTTTTAATTGCAGTAGTAAGGTTATAAGAATTAGAAATTATAATACTCATAAGAGCAAAGGCAACCTAAAGAGTATAAAATTCGATGCTGCAAACAATTCAAACTATGGGATGGGAAGTAATCTTGATGCTTCCAAAAATAACGATAACATTAACAGGGTTGACGATAACATTAATAGGGTTGAAGACCCCTCTGTTTAGAATTCACAAAGAAAAAGGGTTGTAAATCTCTCATCCACAATACTGAATCCTGAAGAAATTAAAATCTTTTCAAGGGTTTGGGATTTGCAGTCTCACCAAAGAATATCCCTTTCGAAAGCATCATCTGCAACATTGAGAATGGGACACAAGGTCTCTCATCAAACGACAGGGAAATATTAAGACAGGAATGTTCGTTAGCCCTGTTGAAATCTAAACGCCCAAAGAGTAACCTTGATAAAGAAGGGAGAGAGGCTCTGAAGTCTATCCGCAATAATGATAAAATAGTGGTTCTAAAAGCTGATAAAGGTGGAGCAACCGTTGTGCTAAACAAGGAAGACTACATTCACAAAATGAATGAGCATTTGAGTTGTGGAAGTTATAAAAAGGTTAATTCTAACCCAATTCCCAAGGTGATGAGGCAAGTCAAGAAAGCCATCATGGAAACCAACCTGGATGACAAATTAAAAAAGAGGTTGATGCCCACCTGTGAGGTTATTCCTAGAATCTATGGATTACCGAAAATCCATAAAGAAGGGGTCCCTCTCAGACCAATTGTCAACACTATTGGTTCCCCTACATATGAATTAGCTAAATATGTAGCCAAAATCCTAAAACCTCTGGTTGGTAACACAGACTCCTTCATAAAAGACTCAACAGATTTTGTTAAACTTATTAAGGATAAAAAGGTGGATAAAGATGATATTCTAGTAAGCTTTGATGTCGTATCATTGTTTACGAAGATTCCCCTGGATGAAGCTATACATGTTATAAAGATGGCCACCGATCCTCAAACAGCAAAACTTGCGGAAATCTGTTTACAATCCACCTTCTTCAGTTTTCAAGATCACTATTATGAGCAAATTTCAGGAGTTGCCATGGGTTCCCCGCTCTCACCTATTGTCGCTAACCTGTACATGGAGCACTTTGAGAAGAAAGCCCTTGACTCATTCCACTTAAAACCAGCATGGTGGAAAAGATTCGTTGATGACACCAACCTGAATTGGACTCATGGTAAAGCAGAGCTTGAGAAATTCTTCAATCATCTTAACTCCTTATCCTCTGAAATCAAATTTACTATGGATCTTGAAGAGAATGGCAAGATCCCCTTTCTAGATGTCCTGATTAGTAGAAAGGAAGATGGAACTTTGGGACACCAAGTCTATAGAAAGAAAACTCACACGGATAGCTATCTTCATGCTGACTCTTACCATCATCCATCCCAGAAATCTGGCATTTTAAACACCCTTGCTGTCAGAGCTTTCAGGATTTCTGACCCGGATCACCTAAAGAAGGAGATTGAACACTTAACCTCTGTCTTCAAGAGCATTGGGTACAAAGAATGGAGTATCAAGAAGGCTATAAAAAGGGCTCAAGACAAGGCCCTCTCTAAGCGAAACCCTGAGGACGAAGAAAATCAGGGGAGGGTTTACCTTCCTTACATCCAGGGGGTTACCGACAAGATTGCGAAAATATTAAAAAAGAAAAACATAGATACTCAATTTACAACATGTGGGACCATAAGGCAGATGATGAGGTCAGTTAAGGACAACATCGATCGTCAGCAACTCAAGGGAGTGTACAAGATTGACTGCTCGTGTGGGAAGAGTTATATTGGGGAAACAGGTCGATCTCTGAAAACAAGGCTTAAAGAGCACGCAGCTGACATAAAGAATGATAGATCTCGTACGTCAGCCCTTGCGGAACACTCATCCAAGACCAAACATCACATGTGTTTGGAAGACGCCAAGGTAATTGCTAGGGAGGACAATTGTCACAAAAGGAAAATCAGAGAGGCCATTGAAATTATGAAATTCCCGCAGAACCTCAACAGGGACAATGGAAGCGAAATCAGTGGGAACTGGTTCCCCCTGATCAGGCGTATTACCCCTTCGAAACCCTTGGAAGCTCAAGATCAATAGACCCTCCGGTCAGAAGGTATGCTTTTTAATAATTAATTAATCATCCCCAAATTTTTTTAAATTAATTTGATTTAATTAACTATATT